>BRXX01000037.1:36161-77248 GCA_030267905.1 Triparma verrucosa | reverse complement strand
ACCCTAACCCTAACCCTAACCCTAACCCTAACCCTAACCCTAACCCTAACCCTAACAGGAACACCATTTGAATAACCCTAACAGCGAGTACCGACACCTCTAGCGCTCGTTAACGCTCTCTCCCGTGTGGCTGTTTGTCCGTACTCTTCTCCGTCGTCTTGTCCGGTTCAGCCATGCATAGTAAAAGGAACACCATTTGAATAACCCTAACCCTGCAAAAGCCTAAAAATCGAGAATGTCCAAAGCAAGAAAAGCGATTCGGAGTTCTCACAGTGGAGAATGTTCAGAAACGTCGGCACGGATTTTAAAAAATCACTAACCCCCTAATAACACACTAGGGCATCCTTGCAGCCACAAGCCCGACTTCTCACCAGCGTAATTCCTCACTGGACTTCCGAAAAGCGAAAGCCCTGGCAAACCGAAATTCATTAAAAACGTGAGTTTAATAAATTACGGATTGGCACACGGCTCCATAGGTACAATTCCGTCCAGTATCTGTTCCTAAACTTTATTGTAATCGTTCTTAATCCAAATTTATCCTCCCCCGCTCTGCTCCTCGGCCCCCTCCATTCTACGGCTCTGAACTCTTGTCATATTATTTCGGCCAATTTTACGATTGAAGCCTTACCATCGATACGATGCTACTATAATATACTTCTATCCTCGAATATAAATTGCGATCGTGCTATATCGTGACGTAGAACATTTTAAAGGGCCAACAATATTATCCGCCGCTTAGCGCCTCCCCCCCCGCTGCCTCTGCCTCTCATTTGACTGCCAAATAGCGCCTTGGCTGCCAAATAGCGCCTTTCGCCATTTCTAACCTACGTTCCTTTCCTCAATAGCTCCTTACATCCTCAAAAGACTGCTTAAACTACTGTTTTATAACACAGTTAAAAAACATGTCCACCCCCGCTGCCTCCCCTGCCTTCCTTGCCAAGTGGAACCTGACCTCCTCCTGTGGTTCCTCAATGGACCCTCACCTGCTCCTCCCCCTCCTCGAGTTCGCCGACGCCACCCTCGTCCCCCTGGGCGTCTTTGACGCCGTGAGCGTGTCCAAGGCCCGCCTCTCCCTCCTCAACTCCAGCAACATGGTAGACTACGCAATTGAAATATACGACAACGTGAAGAAGCTTTCCCCCTCGTCCGTCACCGACGAGGAGCTCAAGAAGCTCAAGAACCAGAGGGACGACGTCATGCAGAAGATGAACAAACTCACTGAGGGTGCCAAGCCTTTCACTGAGATCCTGGGGGATGAGAAGAGGAGGGCCAAGATGGAGGAGGAGTGCAAGTGGAACGTCAAGGGGCTGAAGGAGCAGGGCGTCACTGAGGAGGTGAGAGGCGTGCACTCACATGCTGCTTACATACTTACATACTTACATACTTACATACTTACATACTTACGTACTTTCCTCCAAACTCCAACCAAACCCAACCACCCTCCCCCACAGACTCTCGAAACCTACCGCCAGCTCGCTAAATTCCAGTACGAGTGCGGCGACTACGAGACCTCTCACTTCATGATCGACGAGTACCTCTCGCTGTTTGTCGCACCCTCCTCCCAGGGCGACCAGGCGTTCGAGGACTCGAGGCAGCAGGTGAGGAAACGACCCACGAGAGTAGGACGCTCGTAGGACGCTCCCCCGCCCAGTTCTAACTCCTCCATCACTCACAGAACCCCAATAAGGACGGACTGCCGCCCGCCTACGGACTGACTTCGCTCTCTCCCACTGTGCACGCCGTCTTGTGGGGCAAGCTCTCCTCCCTCATCCTCATGGCGAGGTGGGATGAGGCCATGGTCGCCCTCAACGCCGTGAAGTACTCCATCGAGTACCGCTCCTCCGTCTCCGGCCCGGCCGGCCTCAGCGCCCTCCGCGCCCTCAAGGAGAGGACCTGGCTCCTCCACTGGGGTCTCTTCGTCTTCTGGAACAACTCCAAGAAGGGCCTCGACGCCATCATCGACCTCTACACTAACGAGAAATACATGCAGGCCATCCAGACCAACGCCCCCCACCTCCTCAGGTACCTCACGGCTGCCGTCATCGTGAACAAGCGCAAGCGCCTCCTCAACGAGCTCGTGAAGATCTACCAGCACTGCAACTACGTCGACCCCATCGTCCAGTTCGTTGACTGCCTCTACAACAAGTTCGACTTCGAGGGCGCCCAGAACCGCCTCCACGACTGCGAGAACGTCCTCTCGACCGACTTCTTCCTCCACAACCAGACCGGCCTCTTCATGGAGGAGGCCCGCATCTTCATCTTCGAGAACTACTGCCGCATCCACCAGAAGATCGACATCTCCACCCTCGGCGAGAAGCTCGCCATGAACCCCGCCGAGGCGGAGCGCTGGATCGTCGACCTAATCCGCAACGCTTTCCTGGACGCCAAGATCGACTCGACGAACAACTGCGTTGTCATGGGACACCAGACGAAGAATATTTACCAGCAGGTCATTGATAAGACTAAGGATTTGAACGTTAGGAGTAATAATTTGACCAACACCCTGAGGATGGTCGTGCAGGAGGCCAAGGCGGATGGGAGGAAGCGGAGAGATCAGAGGAGCGACGATTGAGAAGAAAAAAAAATTCAGAAGATGTCCAAGAAGAACAAAAATGGGAAGGGGGAAGAAAAGGAGAAGAGAGGAGAAACAGGTGATAAAATGTTGTCTTTTCTTTCGTAATATTACAAGGTGGTTTTTTCTTTTAATACTTTTGCGTCGTCTCCTGCTAAGCCAGTAGGGGTTCCATCAAGTTCCCTCGTCTCCCTCTCTCGCCATACTCTCATGTACTCCGATTTCGCCAGGTCGTTTTCAACATTCACCCCCCCTTGATCACGTGTGCGCGCGTAGTTTTTCGCGTGAAGGTGCGAAGTGTTCACTTGTCTTTTATCAATTCTCCAAAAATCCACCCCTCTTCCAAATCACAGGCAAGGTCAAGGATTTGAGATGGAAAGAGATGTACACCGGTTTTGCCAATCACAAGATATCAGTCGCTGAACTATTTTACTCGAAAATAGGGTACATCGACCCTACGCAATTCAAGCACCTCGTAAGCACAACCGCACACTCACCTCCCTCCCCGAATTCCGCCCCTTGACCCGAACAACATCCCAACGGCTCTTGACCATCTCCGCACAATGAATACCAATAGTGCTCCCTACAGTGATCGAACGTGGGGCGAAACCCTGCAGAACTACAAGAAAGCGCACCATTCTCTGCCGTGGCAAGAGGGGGAGTTCGTTCCGACGAAGAGGGAGACTGTTTATGAGAAAAGTAGGAAGGAAAGGTGAGCCCGGCCCCTCACACCCCACTTCCCCTCCTCCCTCCTCCCCTCCCCGACGGAGGGAGGGAAGTCTACGGGAAGCGAGATCGACGCTCTCAGACCCCCCTCCGTTTCCGCCCCCTCTGCGTCCCCCCCCTAACCCCCTTCATCCCCCCACAGAGCCTTCAACCCCGTCACAATGACCTACCGCGACGAGGCGAAGGAGTCCAACATCCAGCAGCGCGAGCGCGCCTTCGCCGCCGTCCGCCTCAACAACGCCAAGGACAAGCAGCTCTGCTTCGAGCAGAAGTTCAACATCATAAATCACCAATCGCACCTGCCGAAGCAGTACGAGGACGCCAACATGAAGACGAGGATGCAGGAGGAGGTCAAGCGCAGGGCTCCTGACTCCAGGGTCAAGTACAACATCATAAGTCACATGGGGAAGGAGGAGCACTACCTGGCGAAGATGCTTCCCAAGGAGGGAGAGGAGTTCACACTTAAGAGGGATATGAACATTACGCTCGAGAATGGCCTGAAGCCCAAGTCTCACCAGACCAGGGAGTTCGACGTCCTCACGAACAAATACATTGAGAACAATACCTTTCGTGAGGTTGAGGTGAGGCGCCCTCTCTCCACACCCCTTAAACCTTCCCCCCCACCCCCCACCCCCCCTAACTAACCCCCCCAAAAAAACAAAAAACAAATCAAAAATCAACAGGACCTTGAAGTACAACGTGACAAACTAGCCAAGAAGTACTGGAAGACTCACGACTACGATATCTTGGCGGTCAGATATTGCGATGCCCAAAAGCAGCAGAAGTTCGAGCAGGATTTGAGGGAGAAGGAGAGGACACACGGGAACAACCAGCGGGAAAAGTTGCCTCCTTCCGTCAAATATAGCGAGGGTGTTGTTTATGACATCATCAGCAACGAGATTAGGGACGGGCGCGCGATTCAGAGCGTGGATGACAAGAGGAACAAGGCCGTGGCGAGCAAGATGGGTAGCAAAGTCGAGGAGCAGATTAGGACAAGGGCATTGGAGGAGGTGAGAAGCTGGAAGCGTCGGTCCCTCACACACACAATTCAACTATCATCGCTACTTTATTCTCACTCGTCGCTTCGATCCGCTTAGGATGACCGACTGGAGGCCATGAGCTTCAACAGGATCAACGCGGACAAGTTCAAGGAGGACAGGAGGTACGGCTTCGATCCCATCACAAACATATCTTTCGAGGGGCGGCTTGGCGTGCCTCCTGTGGCGCTTAGACAGGAGGAGAGGAAGCCGATCTGGTCCCGATTGCATGCTGGCGGAGGAGGTGCTAGCTCCGGCGGGACCGGCGTCAGCAAGCCCAGGGACTTGTCGGGAGGAGACAGCAGCAGCAACATACCAATGAACAGCGGAAGGAGAATCATAAAGCCGACAGGGTCCACCCCGAGGACGAGGGTAGGGGGAGGCGCGACCAACCGCGACTCGAGGATCGCCACTCAGAACATGAGTGTGACACAAAAACCCGACTTCGTACCGAGCCTTACAATTCCTAGCGAGGGGATGGTGAACGGGAAGTTGAACGTAGCTTAGAACAAACAACAGAGGACCTATTTTTCAAATTGGAATCTTTACATTTAATTCTTCTTCTTCCCCCAAACCAACCCCCTCCAAACCAACCCTCATTAACCCACCCACCAACCTACCTACCAACCCCATACAACGCCACTAGAAATCTACACTACAACCAACAGCCAGCCATTAGCCATCCTATACCATTTTTCATTTCCTCCTCCTAGGTATGTGCTCAAAATATCTAAGCCGTCAGGTCGGGATCCCACTCGTTGCAAACTTCGACCTCACCGTCGTCATCAGCGTAGTGGTCGAAGTTGCTGGCGTCGTCGTTGCCGTTGACACGGGGCTTGATGGGGACGTCGATCTTGCGGTTCAGCAGGGCATCCCAGTCGAAACCGGCGTACCACTTGTGTTTCATGACGGCTCCTGTTCCTCCCTTGGTGTTTCCGAGACGTTTCGACTGGTAGGTCTTGAGCAGCTTCTTGGTGATGTCGCTGAGGCTCTTGCTGAAGTGGGAGGGGATGGAAACGTGTCCAGACAGGATCTTCTCGTAGACCTCCATCGGATCGTCGGCGTAGAAGGGGGGCATTCCTGCGGTCATCTCATAAATGAGAACGCCGAGGGCCCAGTAATCCACGGCAAGGTCGTGGCCCTCGTTGAGGATAATCTCAGGGGCAAGGTAATCGGGGGTTCCGCATAGAGTCCAGGTCTTTCCGCTGACGACCTTGGCGAGGCCGAAATCGACGATCTTGAGGAAGCCATCGGCGTCCATGACAAGGTTCTCGGGTTTCAAATCACGGTAGGCGATCTTGCGGCCGTGGATCTGCGGAAAGATTGGGTTAGATAACTGTTGCTGCAACCACCTCCCACCACCTCGTCGTCGTCGTCGTTCAGTTGGTTGTGCCTCACCTGGCAGAAGGCCATCAGGACAGAGGCGGAGTAGAACCTCGACCAGGTCTCACTGAACTGCGTCTCGTTCCTGAGGAAGGTAAAAAGCTCTCCTCCCAACAAAAGCTCGAGGACGAAGTAGATGTACCTGTCGTCCTTCATGGAGCAGAAGTATTTGAGGATGAAGGGGTGGTCGAGCTCGGCCATGATGTTCTTTTCGTTCATGACGTGGTCCTGGAGGCCATTCTCGACGATGGCCCTCTTGGACTGGCACTTCAGAGCGAACGTGGGGGACTCGGGGTCGGTCTTGACCTTGACGAGTTTGACCCTGCCGAACGCGCCAATACCAAGGGTCCTGCCAACCTCGAGGTCGGACATGCTGAACTGGACCTTCTTGCTTCCCTGAACCTCCTGGCCGGGGAGGACCTCGTCCTTGGACGACTTTCCGTCGAGCAAGTCCTGCATGTCTCCAAGCATAAGGACAAAATCCTCGCGGGCCATGCACAGTACCTTGAGCGCGCCCTTGGCAATACATGTCGCCTGACGGACATCCTCAGAGAGAAGGGCCTTCTCTCCGAAGAACTGACCCGTGGTGAGGTTGGTGACGCTCTTTCCGTCCTTCTGGACATCGACTTCTCCGTCCTCGATGATGTAGAAGTTGTCTCCCTTCTCGCCTTCACGAATGATGACGTCTCCGGCCTTGAAAGAATCACTGTCGAGGGCGAGGGCCATGTGGTCGAGGTCGGTGGCGGACAGCACGTCGCCGAGGGTCTTTCCGCCGATCTGGACCTTCTTGAGGAAGCCCATGTACATCTTCATGCGGGCATACTTGTAGTGGGTGACGATCGAGCGGAAAGTGTTACGGTCGATGGCCCAAAGCTTGCAGTCCATGGAGGCCTTGATGGTGGCGGCACGGGGGGTATTGTACATGAGAGCGAGCTCTCCGA
This sequence comes from Triparma verrucosa, assembly GCA_030267905.1. Lineage (NCBI taxonomy): Eukaryota > Bolidophyceae > Parmales > Triparmaceae > Triparma > Triparma verrucosa. Next base: position 70,589 of record BRXX01000037.1, on the reverse strand, counting down.
AGGCGGCTCCCTTGACGAGGGGCACTCCAACCTTGGCATCGGAACCTGTAGGGGGGAAGAGAAAAGGCGGGGGGGAGAGCGAAAAGGTTGGGGTGGTTGAATTGAGTTAGAGAAGAAAAAAAGAGTTGAGGACGGGAAGATTGTTTTGGCTCACCTCCCATCTTGACGAAAATGTCGAGAGATCCGTCCTCAACAACGTAAAAGTGCTCTCCCTGCTCGCCCTGGTTAATGACGTAAGCTCCGTCCTTGACCTCGACCATCTCGAAGGCATCAACAATGTCTCCGAACTCGTCTCCGCTGCAAGCCTTGAACAAAATGTTGGGCGTGATAGCAGCAAGGATGAGCTTCTTGGCGTCTGCGGACTTGGGGAAAGACTTCTTCTCGTACGGGATGGAGGAGTCGAAGTTCTGCTTGGCAACAACGGCGGCACGACCGTTCTTCTTGCCCTTGACTGAAGGGGGGGTAAGGGGGGGGGGGACAGCGGGGGAAGTGAGTTAAAAGAGTAAAAAGGGGTATATATAACTAGTTAGATCGCAGGCTAAACGAGCACCCGAAGGTGGGACGGCTCAAAATCGTTTACTCACTCATAGATCCGGCTCCTCTGGCAATGGCCTCATTGCTGTGAGTGCTGTTCAAGGCCTTTGACGCGAAGGTACGAAGCTTCCTGATCTCATTTAAGGCATCTTCGAGAGTAGTGATGTCAGAGGCATCGAGAGGTTTGCCCTGAAGGAAATTCCTGTAGGATGGGGGGAAGGTTGAGGGGGGGGGGGGGGTAACGCAGGGTTAGCGAGAGGAGGGGGTTAGGGACGGGCTGTAGGACTGCATGGAGGTCGGTTGACGGGATCAGGAAGGGGCACGAGCACCTACGACCACGTCACGTCTTCGGTCATATTTATGTGCGACACTTTTGCAAAGATAGCCCTTGTAGTGATGTGGAAACGCCAGCAAGCCCCCTCAGCAGTATTATAAAGGAACGGCAAGCGACCCTTTCTCCCTCGTCCAGCAAGCGTAGGTTTCGATCACTGAGCTAAAGGAAATATCGATGCGGCCTTGTTTTCCATTCAGGCGAGGGGCGGGGGATTACACGAGTCACGCCGAGTTGTGACAAGGTAGGCGTCTACACACACTAAATATGACGATGTTTGCACATACAGTGATGGGGTTGGATCCAGCGGGTAAACAGACGGTATGTGTAAATTGATGCGATGCCGCCGCCGCAGAATCGGCGAATCGCTGACTGGTGACTTACTGGTTCAGTGTTTCTCTGAACTTGGCCGTATCGGCTGATGCTCCTGCTCCCATGTCGTTAGGTTGGGAATAAGTTTTATATCCAACGCTGATAGAAATGAGACCCTGATGAAGACACAGAAGTGAGAGCAAATGAGCAACCTTTATCATCCCAAAAAAAGTCGTGAACTGGACCGTTAAAGAAGTCAGATCGCTTTTTCGTACGCAATTACCAGCAGGCTCGTATCACCCACGCTTCGTCGCGTGTTTAGAAGCTCTTTTTGTCCACTACCAAACTTTAAAAACCAAGTGACAGTTTGAGCTCCAGGCAGCCAATACTCCTGACTCCGCGATCCAATCAATAGCTTGCCGCCATGGGGAACCTCATGAACTCCTCCTCCCGCTCCGGGTCCCCCTCCGATTCCAACACCCTCAAACGCTTCTTCAAGAAAACTCCCATCCGAACCATCTTGCTCTGCGGCCTGAACCATTCTGGCAAGACCACCCTCCTGTGCAACCTGACCTCGGACCTGATTGACTCTGTCGGTGATGACGTGGAGCAGGTCAGCACCTGTCCAACGGTGGGTGTGTCCCTGGTGGAGATCAATCAGAGGACTAGCAATAGAGTGAAGTGGAGAGTCTGGGACATGTCTGGGCAGGTGAGCGACAGCCACAGCAGCGACAGCAACAGCGAAATGATCAGTGATAGAGACAGATATCGAGATAGCGACAACGAGGACGAAACCAAAATTGGGAGGAAAGAAACGACGTGCATGAATAAACGCTTTACTAACCAACTCGTTGCTTCGCTCGTCGTAGGGCCGTTTCCGAAATTTATGGGGCTACTACAGCGGCCACGTGCAGGGGCTGGTGTACGTTGTAGACGTTACCGACTCTGACAGGATTGGGGTCTCGAGGGACGAGCTGCAAATGCTGCTGGACCAGCCGAGGGTGAAGGAGAGCAGGATGCCAATCTTGCTGTTTGCGAACAAGGCTGACATGAGCAACATGGACGACGAAAGGGGCGGGGTGGATCAAACAAAGAGCAAGAGCTTGAGCCTCGACAACATTCGGCTCGCCTTCGGGGTGGACAGTCTCAGTCAGCACCACAAGATCAAGGTGCTGAGCAGCAGTGGGCTCACAGGGACGGGAGTGGCTGAAGGCTTCGGGTGGCTGAGCGAGGCCATCAGGACGTCGGAGAAGGCGCCTTTCCGCAGGGTAGCGACGAATTGATGAAATGTGTACAACTGTGTGTAAATTTTAGTAAAAAAAATCCGACTTGTTTTTTGTGTGTCTGGATTCTCCTCTGCAACCAAATACCATATTCTTTATCGATCGCCCTATAACTATCAAAACAAAAAACTAAACAAAAATCACTATGCTGTCCCGTTTCGCAATCCGAGCAACATCCACGGCATCCAGGAGCCCACTGCTCCTCTCAGCCCCCCGTTCATTTGCCAGCGCCGTCCCAGAGAGCCAAAATGAGGCGGTGACGGCGAGAACCATAGATAGCAAGGTCGAGTCCAGTGTAAGGCGAGTATTGAGTATCTTTGACCGGGTTGGGGACAGCGACTACATTGGAGAGCCGATGAGTATTACCCAGCACTCCGTTCAAACTGCTCACGCCGCGGCGAAGGGCGGTGAGGACGTGGAGGCCCAGTTGAGCTGCCTCTTGCACGACGTTGGACATCTCCTAGGACAGGAGGCGGGAAATCCCATGGGCATGGACGGCTGTGGGACTGAGGATCACGAGACCGTCGGGGCTGAGTTCCTGGGCCACCTTGGTTTCAGCGACACCGTCAGTTACCTTGCTAGACACCACGTGAACGCCAAGAGATATCTTTGCGCTAGGGAGCCGAACTACTACGATCAGCTCACTGAGGCCAGCAAGATCACCCTCAAGCACCAGGGAGGTCCCATGTCCGAGGAGGAGTGCCTCGAGGTCGAGAAAGACCCCCGCTGGCCCCTCGTCCTCAGGATGAGGACGTACGACGAGGCTGGAAAGGACCCCGAGATGGAGCCCAAGCAGCCCCACGAGTACATTGAGGACATGAAGGCCAATTTGAGGCAGTCCCTCGAGGCCCAGGAGGCCGGGGGGGAGAAGATGTACCCTGTCTCGGAGTTTGCCTCGACCTACGTCCTCAGTTCCGAGCAGCTCGAGGCCTGGGACCGCGATGGCTACCTCATCGTCAAGGACGCCCTCCCCAAGGAAACTGTCACCAACCTTGACAGGATGGCCAACGATATCGCCTACCTGCCCAAGTCGGACAAAAACAACGACTTCCCTCACCCCTGGCTCGTCCACGACGAGAAGAGCAAGATCGACGGATCCCTCAACATCTGCAGGGTCGAGAACTTCTGCAAGAGGTGAGTCGAGTCAAGTCAAGTCACTGTCTAGAAGCGAGCGCAAGGCTACCATCGTCATCATCGCTGCACTAATTCTGACTCTCCTCTGCTCGTTACGATCGCCGCAGCAATGAAGAGTGGGGAGATATCTGCTTCGGAGTCGTGAAGGACTTGGTCTCGCAGGCCTACAGGGAGGAGGCCGTGCTGTTCAAGGACAAGCTCAACTACAAGGGCCCCGGAGGAGGAAACTTCCTCTGCCACCAGGACGCCACCGCCTACGCCACGGAAGATCTCGCCAGCAGGCACATTTCCGTGATGGTCGCCGTGGACGCCGCTACCAAAGAGAACGGCCCCCTCCAGATCACTGCTGGAAGGCACAAAGAGGGCATCATCAAGAACGAGCACGGCGTTGTTGCCCCCGAGATCGAGGCCGAGATGGACTTTATCGAAGTTCTGACCGAGCCTGGAGATCTTGTTCTCTTCGATAGTTTCCTGCCCCACCGCTCCGATGCCAATATGAGCAACGGGTGGCGCAGGCTCGCCTACTTGACCTTCAACATGAAGAGCGAGGGCGACCTCCACGAGAGGTACTACGACAAGAAGATCGAAGTCATGAGGAGTGGAGATGCTGGATCTATTTCCATCAACAAAGACTTCGGGGGAGACGTGGTCTAAATAATTTGTTGAGGTAAAAGTGGAGAAGTGTCGGGGGAGTGAAAGGAGAGAAACATATCGACGTGATAAGACCTGGACGACTTAATCGTTTAAAACCCTTGAGGTAAAAGAATGTACAGGCATCGTCAAACGAAATAATGAAGAGGAGAGAAATAAAAAACAAGACACCGCATGCTGTAAGACTCCGGCGACCTAATCGTTTCACTTTGTAAAAGAGTGTCGGAGCGTTATGAAAATAAAGAGAGGTTAAATTTAAAGAATAAATCCGAGGAGTTTCTTAATTAATTATCTTGGTTGCCTGGCCGCGGACTTTTTCGTCGCGCCTTCCTTCCCTCTCGCCCCCACCCATTCCCCTTCCCCCCCTCACATACCCTCACACCCTAAATCCTGCTACTCCCCTCTTTACTCAAAGTCACTCTCGTCGTCGAAGTCGTCCTCGCTCTCGTCGTCAAAGTCGCTCTCCTCCTCCTTGTCGGCCATGGCGGCGTAGTCAACAGTCTTCTTGGCTCTTCCTCCGCCCCTGGCCCTGGGGACGACGACCTCCTCCTCGAACTCGTCCTCGGACTCGACCTTCTTGGCTTTTTTGGCGGGAGCTTTCTTGGTCGCGGCTTTCTTCCCCTTACCCTTGCCCTTCTTGGCAGGCGTGAGGTCGGCAATGTCGAAGGTGGACATGTCGAGCTGGCTCAAGTCGGCATCGCACTCGATGGTGTCGAAGGCCTCCTCCTCATCGTCACTCTCGACGTAGTTGTTCTTCTTTGCGGCGCCCCGTCCCGCGCGCTTGGGAGCGGGGGCGGCGGCTTTCTTGGCCTTGCCCATCTTGGCAGCCATCCTGTCGGCGAGGCTGCGAGCGACGGGTGTAGCGAAGTTTTGAGTTAGCAAGTTAGAATTGTAGTGCCTCATAACATTGCCGCATTCCCAGCTCGTCGATTCGCTCATCGCTCACCTGAGAGACTCCATCGGGATCTCCTGCTCGATGGAAACCTCCTTCTTGATGACCTCCTTCTTGGTCTTTTCCGTAAAGATGGAGATTCCCTCAACGACCTCCTCGGTGATGGGGGCGGCGGAGGGAGCGGCAGGGCGGTTGCTCTTGGGCTTGCTCTTGGTAGTCTTCTTGGACTTCTTGGTGACGACCATGTCGTCGTCAGAAAAGTCATCCTCGGCGAAGACAATGTCGTCCTCGTCGTCGTCGCTGTCAGAGTCCCAGTCGTCCTTCTTCTTCTTCTTCTTAGTGTTCTTGGCGGCCTTCTTGTTCCTGGCGGCCTGGACCTTCTTGGCCTTTCCGGCGGCGGCCCTCTCCTCGGCGGCAGCCTGGGCGATTTCCACGTCTCTCTCGTCGAGGGCGTCCTCGATGGCGTCCAAGTCGTTCCACCAGATCTGGTGGGGGGCGGTAGCCTCGAGCTCCTCGACCTCCGCGGTCTTCTCGGCGAGCTCCTTCTGGAGCTTGGTGACCTTCTCGCGGGTGAGAGTCCAGAGCTTCATGCCCATGAGGTACTCGAATCCCTTGGCGAGCTCGGCGTCGGAGGTCTCCTCCTCGTCGTCGCTCTCCTCGTCGTCCCCATCCTCCTTCTTCTTGGTGTCCTTCTCGAAGGTCTCGAAGCCCATCTTGACGAGCTGAGCGAGGAGCTCGGACCTCTTGCGGTTGGAGATCTTGAGGTCTCCATCGCAGACGGCCGTGACGAACTTGGCCTTGTTGGCGAGGATCCCGTGCTCGCGCCTGAGGCCGGACAAGAGCTTCTCCTTGCGGTCGGAGTACATGGAGAGGCGCTTGTTGAAGAAGGTCTTGAGGATGACCTCGGGGTTGTTGTACTTGGCGATGCGGCCCTTCTCGTCGAAGAGGTTCATGTTGCTGGTGCTGAGGCTTCCAGTCAACTTGAACTTGGCCATGAGGCCTCCGGGGGCCTTCTCCCAAGAATCGATCTTGGTGGGATCGGCGCTGAGGGTGAAGGAGACGGTGTTGTCGGTGTGGTTCTCCTTGAAGTCCTTGAGGTCGGCGGACTGCTCGGCCTTGGCGATGGGCTCGACCTCGAGGGAGGCCTTCATGCGCTCCTCATACTCCTCGATCTCATCTTCTTCCATCTCTTCCTTCTGGGCCTTGGTCAACTTCTTCATCTTAGTGGTCTTGACCTTCTCCTTCTTCTTTTCCTTGATGGCCTCCTCGGCGTTGAAGACGAGCATGCCCTCGAGGAAGACCTTGTAGTCCTGGGTCCACTTGCGGATGGGCAACTCGGAGATGAGGAGGGTCTTGTCGTCGAGGCGCTCGATCTTGCCCTTGATGACGAAGGATCCCTCGCGCTTGCCGGTCTCGGGGATGATGTCTCCATTGAAACCAGCGAAGGACGGGATCATGCGCTCGACGGGCTCGTTGTTGATCATGCGGCGGATGTTAGCGATGACCTCGCGAGCCGAGAAGTTGGGGGTGTTGGAGGACCAGCCGGTTCCGATGCCGTCCGAGCCGTTGACAAGGACGAGGGGGATGACGGGCATGTAGTACTCGGGCTCGATGGAGAGGCCGTCGTCGTTGAGGTAGTTGAGGAGCTCGTCGTCGTCGGGGTGGAAGATGGTGCGGGTGATCTTCTCGAGCTTGGTGAAGACGTAACGCGGGGACGCGCTGTCCTTTCCTCCCATGCGGCGAGTACCGAACTGACCGGAGGGGACCAGGAGGTTGATGTTGTTGGAGCCGACGAAGCTCTGGGCCATGCCGATGATGGTGCCGGTGAGGGACATCTCGCCGTGGTGGTAGGCGGAGTGCTCTCCGACGTATCCGGCGAGCTGGGCGACCTTGATCTCTCCCTTGAGCTTCCTCTTGAAGCAGGAGAAGAGGACCTTGCGCTGACTAGGCTTGAAGCCGTCGAAAACGTGGGGGATAGACCTGGCGTTGTCGGCCTGGGAGAAGAGGATGAGCTCCTTGTTGACGAAGTCGCTGAACTCAACTCCGTTGAGCTGGGCGTTGGAGTAGTTGAGGAAGGTTCCGGCGTCGAGGTTGTTGAGCCAGATCTTCCTGTCTTCGACGCGGTTCTTGGCGAAGGCCATGTCGATGGCGTCGCCGCCGGCGGGGTCGTCGGAGAGCTTTCCGAAGCTGATCTCGTGGGTCTTGAGGTTGCTGAAGTAGTCCTTGGCCTCCGAGCTGGTACTGGTACCGAGACCCTTGTAGTACTTGATGTGCCATCCCTTGGCGTCGTTGTTCTCCTCCTTCCAGTTCTCGTACTCGGGGAGGGTGAAGAAGGTCTTGGCGCGCTTTCCCTTGGTGACCTTGACGATGGGTGTGATGAACTGCTGGAGGAAGCCGGGGAGGTTGAGGAGGGAGGGCCAGAAGTGGTGGATGAAGTTGATGACGAGGCCCTTGATGTGACTTCCGTCGTGGTCCTGATCGGCCATGATCATGAGGTGGCCGTAGCGAAGGGTCTTGACGGTGTCCTCATCGTAGATCATGCCGAACTTGAGTCCCATGATGTCGACGATGTTCTTGATCTCGTCGTTGGACATGATTTGCTTGTGGGCGGCCTCACGGACGTTGAGGGGCTTTCCCTTGAGGGGGAAGACTCCGTAGAAGTCGCGGCCGACGACGGAAAGTCCAGACATGGCGAGGGACTTGGCGGAGTCTCCCTCGGTGATGATGAGGGTGCAGTCCTTGGACTTGGCGCTTCCTGCGTGGTTGGCGTCGTCGAGCTTGGCGATTCCGGTGAGCTTGATCTTCTTCGCTCCGCCCTTCCTCTTGAGCTGCTCGTTCTGCTTGAACTTGGCGAAGGCGAGGATGGAGTCGACGACGCCAGACTTCTCGATGGACTTGAGGAACTTGGGGGGGAGGACGCAGGTGGATCCGAACGCCTTGGGACGGGTGGTCAGGGCCTCCTTGGTCTGCGAGTCGAAGGCGGGGTTCTCGATCAAGCAGTTCACGAAGACGCAGAGGTGGTTCTTGATCTGGTTGGCCTTGACTTCGGTTCCCTTGTTCTTCTTCTTGACGACTCCAACCAAGTGCGACGCGACCTGGTCGGCGATGTAGGTGGCGTGCTGTGGAGGGGCGGGGTTGGGGGGGGGTGAGAATATATTTTGCTTTGAGTTGACGCATTTCGTTTTCTCACCTGTCCTCCCTTGTAGGTGTTGATGGAGTTGACGAAGGAAACCTGCTGGAAGGATCCGTCTGAAACCGCGACGCCGACCTCCCAGCGATCGTTGATCTTCTCGAAGGCGTCGGGCATCTTGATGCCGTCGTGGAGGGCGACGTAGTCCTTGAAGCTCTTGATGTCGAGCTTCTCGCCGTTGAGGCTGACCTTGAGCTTCTTTCCCTTGGCGGAGGCCATGGAGCCGGCGATGTCGTACGCGCGGCGGGAGAGGAGGGCGCACGTGTCAGCGTCGAGGGAGTCCATCTTGAAGCGGGTGAGGTCGGGGGAGAAGGAGATCTTGGTGTAGTCAGCCTTGTCGGCGGCCTTGAGCTTGGAGACAGTGGGCTTGCCCTTGGTCCCCATGTTGTCGTTGAACTCCTGGAGGTAACGGAGACCGTTGGTGGTATCAACGCATTCGATGGTGAAAGAGGTGGAGAAGATGTTGGCGAGCTTGGCTGCGACGAGTGAGGAGCGAGGAGCGAGGAGCGAAGGGACGAGTTAGTATTAATGTGGAAGAATACCGACGGCGCGTTTCCAGCTCGGGGCGAAACGACGACAGCTTCGGCTACTACATCACGTGGTGATAATGGTGGATCGTAGTTGCACGTGAAGAATACTGATGACACACTCCCAGCTCTTCGCTCTCACCTCCGAAACCGTTGCGGCCTCCGGTGGTCTTCTTCTCGCTGTCCTCGAAGTTGGAACCGGTGAGGAGGTGGCCGAAGATGAGCTCGGGGACGTAGCATCCGTGCTGCGCGTGGGCCGAGTTAGAAAAAATTTAATGTATGTGCTGTGAAGCCTGTCGCAAAGCCTCTTCTCACCTCCTTGTGCATGACGACGGGGATGCCCTTTCCGTTGTTCTTGACGGAGATGTTGTTGGCCTCCCCGTCGATCACGACGTCGAGCTTGTCCATGGTGGAGTCCCTCTGCTTGTTGTCGCTGGCGTTGACGAGGATCTCGTCGAAGATCTTGAAGAGACCGGGGACGAAGGTGATGTTCTTCTGCTTGATGCGGCCGTCGTTGACGACGAACATGGGCTGGGAAACCTTTTCGACGGAGCCGATGTAGGTGTCTGTGGGGGTGGTGGGGGTCGGGGAAGTGGGGGTTAGAGGAGGGGTACGGAGGAGAGGGGGCTGACAGGGGACAATAACAATGCGTTCGATGCTACTCATCGCTACTCACCGGGCCTCAAAAGGATGTGCTCGAGCTGAGTCTTCTTCTGGTAGGTCTGCTCGATAGTCTTGGAGGTTCCCTTCTTGGAGGTTGCCTTGTTAGGGGAATAGTTCTCGTCCATGGTAGCCATCGGAATCGTCTGTGAGGAAGTGGAGGAGGAAGCGGAGGAGGAAGTGGAGGAAGATGTGGAGATGGAGGGGATCGATGATTTGTTAGTGATTTAAAGTCTATTAAAAGGTCATTATATACGCGTGTGCGAGTTGAAAATGCTAGATACTTCGTTATTATGCCATAGAAATCCGATAATCAAGTTGAAATCATGTACAACAACGCGTTATATGAATGTAAATCGAGTTTTGTTAAATTGTAGCCGTTGCAAAACAATGGCCTCACTTGGTCAGGCTATTAATTTATTATAAATGTAGACGACTGTCTGAATTTATTAATTGAGAGGAATTTTACGATGTAGCTGAGACGGAGCAGCTATATTTAAGTTATGAATAAACGTCTTGTACTTACAATATCTGTGGGTAAAGAAAAATGTTTCTAGGTGGGATTTCTGGAACGAAAATCCTTGAAAAGTCCCCTTGAAATGAATTATCATTATTACCATGAATTTGGCAATTACGCTAGCGAGGTTGCAAATTAGGGTTGGATCGACGGTGGCTCGAGCTGCTGCTGTAACCAGTGTGGAAAGAATGCCGACGTTATTATGCGATGGAAGAATTAGTAACAGAAATATAGGTCTATATGAGTATCGTACATTGAGCCGGCGGTCATCTTCTACCTTTGCTCCTTTACATGCTCCTGTACATGCCCCTTTACAGGCTCCTTCTATGAGACTGAAGCATGTTACAAGTGGTTTGAAAGGACACCTAAGAGTCGTCCGGTGTTTCTCGAAGATGCCCGATGACGATCTGCGTCGGCGACTCGATGAATTTCAGGACCTCTTCGTGGAGGTGAGAGAGACATGAGTGACGCGCATAAGTGACGAGCGAAGCGACAAGCTGAGAATACTGTCGCTGAAAATACGGTGATGGAGCGTTCCAACTCATTCCAACTATTCTTCCAATTATTCTAACGTTGTGAACGCCAATCTTCCTCTCTCCCTCGCTCGTCGCAGGCTCGCCTTTGCATCGAAGACGCCAACGATTCCATGGAGACGACTTACTTTGACGAGGAGGCGGAGGCCGCCAAGGAGGCGGTCGGCGAGGCGGTGAAGATGTTCGAGGGGATTGTGAAGGACCTGGAGGACATGGAGCAGAAGAACTCGGTGTTGAGAGGCAACGGGTTGAAGGTTGAGCAGTTGAAGGGGGAATTGCAGCTGATGTTGACTGGAGGACACTAAAGGCACAATGTACATTGTGGACAGCATGAAGCATGAAGTTATTTGCCTTAATAAATATGTTTGTTCTCTAATTCCCATACCAGCTCGACTTCTTCTTCAACGACTTCTTCAGAAGAGGCTCGTCCCCCCTGCCGGTCTCCACGTCCACATCCTCGTCCTCGTCCTCGTCCTCGCCTTCCTTGTAGCTCCCCTTGTTTTCCCTCTTGCTCATGGCCGCAGCGGCCGAAACGGCGTTGCCGAACTCGCGAATGGTGCCTGGGTCCTCGCCCCTCTCGATCTTCTTCTTCTGCATGAAGTTCCTCCATTTGCTGATGACCTTCCTGGCCTTCCTCATGGCCCTCATCTCGACCACGTCGGTTTCGTCGTAAATCTCCTCCTGCAGCAACTCCTCGATTACGTCCTCCAGCGTTATCATGCCCATCAGGCCAGACTCCTTGGGAATGTAGGTCTCCTTCTCCAGAGCGGCCCGCGCCATTTCTGGAGGAGACAACGACAACGAGTTAGTAAACTAGAAAAATTGTGCGCGTACGTATTTTATTATCAACTTTCGTCGCTTCTACTCACCTGGCTTGTGGCAAACCAGGGCCAAGTGGCCGCCCCTCATCCCCGCGCCTCCCTTCTGAAACATGTTAAGAAGCACGTCAAGAGTCACGTCTGGGCGAACGCAGAGGGGGATTCTCAGCGGAATCGACCCGATGCTGCGCAGGGCGCTCGGGTCAATTACCACCAACTGCTTCATGAACATGTAACCCTTGAGCCTGCTCTGGTCGTTAGAATCACGTGGGTTGGGCTCATAAACTGGTATTCGTGAAAAGCCACTGCGGTAGATATCGGCTATAGTCGTCTCGTCCAGGGTCTCGGTCGTCGGATGGCAGCTCATGTTCTTCAGCTTAGTCATGGCGTCGGCTGCGGTAGTGGTGGTGATTGCGAGGGCTCCGGCGATTATCGTCGCCTCGTCATAGGTCACGGCCGTCGTGCCTTCGGTTTTCTTTCGGATTCCCTCCTGAATGAAGATGGGTTAGATTTCTTTTCTGGATAGTGTCAAGAAGAGAGTTGCTTCTCACCTCATGCTGAATCTCGACTAGGGCCTGAAGTTCCCTACGGCTGTACGTAACAACGCCGTGGCCGTGCCCCAGGGCATAATCAAGGGCGGATGCAATGGGGAAGGTGATGGGGTAAACGATCATCATGAGGAACTTCACCAACGGGGAGAGGTAGTAGGCGATGCGGAGCTGAGACGGGCCAGTGAAGATGGCACTCGGGAAGATCTCCCCGAAGAAGAGAACGATGGTCACGGAGAGGATGATGGCGATGTAGCTCGGAACCATCTTGTCGAGGAAGAGCGGCAGGCACTCGTTCGCGCCAGCATTGTAAAGCAGCAAAGTGACGAGCATCAAGTGGTGCCGTTCAATCAGGGGGAGGAGGGCGTTCGCAATCCTCTTCTCCTCGTCCGTGCCGCACTTCTGCTTGATCGTCAGCTCGAGCGGATCAATCGACAGCAGGCCCATGGTGAGGCCGGCAGCCAGAGCGGCCATCACCATACAAACGCCCGTGCCTGCGAGGCAAAGATAAAGACTGGATGTGCTCAGGGCCTCCTCCTCCTCCTCGAGGTAACGAGGGGGTGGTTGGTTGTGGTAGGCGGCGTAATGCTCAGAACAAAGAGGAAGAGGAACGTCGAGGAGCAGAGGGGTTTCAAGAGATTCACGGCAGGAGTGTAAGCCTGCAGCAGCTATGAGTTCCAGGGCGGCTGCGAGACTTGCTGCATCAGCCATTTTCTTGAGAGGCCGCGGGTTTTGGCGCGTCTGTACGCGACTTAACGATTTTCGATTTTGTAGCTGTTTCAAACGTTTTATCGATAGATTTTGGTCATATTATTCATTTGAAGATCTCTGAGATCAATAATTTGATATTGAAGAAGACATGAAAATGCTTTGAAAATGTTCCAAAAAAGTGATCAAAATAAGTTCCAATTTGACCTAAATGTGTTCTCATAGGTGATCAAATATCCTCAGTATTTTAAATTTGAAATTTATATGGTCCATTGATTCATTTATCTGAATTTTTAGAAGGAATTTAGCCTAGATGGACTTTCTTTGAAAAGTCTACTACTTTTTTGATTTATCAAAGGCCTTCGAGTGAATAATATGACCAAAACTGACCACTAAAATCCCTCTGGCGTGAGATAAAATTCTCTGGTTTCAGTAAACCATCACCCCGTTTTCTGCTGCTGCGAACGTCCGATACTTCTAGCCTTGTGTGTGAACAATTCTGCGATCCTCTTACGCTCCCTCAATAAATTTGAAGACACACTTAGCGCCCCAGTAGGGAGATAACTTGTGTTCCCGGCAATCCTAGCAGATTCTTCCTGCTCCCCATAATCCTCATACTGTCACTCCCCGCGCACTTCCCTCCCTTACGACCCATCCTAACGCCCTGACGAGGCTATCCCCACCGCCTGCCCGGCTACGCACCGTCCTCGCCCTTCTCGTCATGGTCTTTCCCCCCACTTGCTCTGCAATTCTGGGCGGCGAGCTCGCTGTCCTGCTCGACTTCGCCAACACAACTTCGGTAGGGTGGGACACCACAAATACTGCAGGCGCTTGCAGTTGGTCCGGGGTCACCTGCAGGGACGACACGGTGGTGAATCTAGTTTTATCTTGGAGAGGCTTGACGGGCCACCTTCCTGAGTCCATAGGAAATCTAACACACCTCGAGATATTCAGCGTTGGTGGAAATGCTTTAAGTGGTCAGATCCCCGAGTCCATTGGAAACCTAACTCACCTTGAGTATTTCAGCGTTGGTGGAAATGCTTTAAGTGGTCAGATCCCCGAGTCCATTGGAAATCTAACTCACCTTGAGTATTTCAGCGTTGGTAGAAATGCTATAAGTGGTCAATTACCCGCTTCGATGGGCAACCTCCAATCCTTAACCAAACTACTATTACAAAGTAATCAGTTTACGGGTCCAGTTTCCATGCTTAGCAGCTTAACATCACTAGAAAAGCTTGACTTGTACAACAATCAATTCACCAATTCTCTCGACTTTCTCAGCGGCTTATCTTCATTAACAAAAATGTCCCTACAAAAGAACGATTTTTATGGGCTGATTCAGCCTGCTGTCGCAAAAGTGTGTGCAAGCGAAACAACACATTGCGATTTCTCTAACAACAATCGTCTCTGCGGTGATGGGGAGAGAGGTGAGACCTCCCGTTCATCTTTTTCACCAACCAACACCTTCCTCTTCTGACACTTCTTCCCCCCTTTACTCAATCCTCACAGTACTCTTCTACACCTGCTCTCCATGTCCCTCTAAGGCCAACTGCGCTGCCAACGGCGAGTGCCACAACGGCTTCAATGCCTCAGACTTTTTCTGCTCGACGTGCCCAAGCAATCATTTTGACGCCGGAGGCGCCTTTGGCGTAGTTGCCCCCGTTCTGCTCTCTGGCACAGTCGTACTCATAATCGTCACGACGGTCTGGTTCCTAAAGCGACTAAATATCATCAAGGAGCACCACGTCAACAAAGTGTTCAACCTCAACATGGACACGCAGACGAAGGCGAAGCAGGGCACGACGGTCGTCCAGGTCCTCAGCGAGGCCTCAAAGTTCAACAACCTCCCTTACCCCCAGTGGTTACTCAGCTTCTCCATCTTCGCCACCTGGTTCACAATGCCCTTTCAACCTCAACCGGCGTGTGTGACAGACATTGAGCTTCTAAGCTACCAGACCGGCATTTTCGCTTTCCTTTTCGTCGAGCTCTTCGTCCAGTTCCTCATGAGGCTCCATTCGATTCCCTTGCTCCACAACTGCATCAGCGCCAAAACAAAGGAGAGGTGCCAGGTGCTGGCTTCAATTCTAGCTACTATCGCCATCGTCCCAATCTTGCGAGTTGCCCTCGATGCACCAACCTTAGTTAGCACATCTTTTGAAAAAGTAGCCGCCAACCAAGGAAATATCGAGGTAATCATAGGATCGATAATCGACGCTATCATAAATACTTCTGCGGCCATCTTCATTGTCGCTTACATGTACTTCAGAGTCCAAACCATGGCTTAGAACGACTCAAATACATGGAGAACTCGGAGCAGTACGCCAGTGACGAGGATTCTCAGCTCAAGAAAGGGCTCCCGTTCCTTGCCTCATTCTGTGCAAATTACACGCCTCGTTCACTGTTTCACGAGAGCAAGGTGAGGATGAGAAGGTTGGAAAACTACTCCAGGATCGTTCTAACACGACATTTCGCAGGCAACAGGAAGAAAAATATTCTGTTACTTGATTCCTGCTCTTACGAGCCTCATCGAATATGGGGCTAATGCTATTCAAGTGATGATTTCCGACGCTGATATGATTGGAAAATTAGAGGAATCACTCCCAGCTATCGTTTCACTCCTCCCAACAAGAATGGACGTTGCCACAATTCCACTCACTATGAGCTGTCTACAAACCATTCTATTCCAGGCAACGCCGCGTTTTCTCTATCTTCGGCACGTGGCGAAACGACCGTATCTGAGCTTCCGCGCTAGCAACGTTTACGGCGACCCCATGAACGACACCGAGGTGCTCATCACACGGGTGTTGTGCATTACGCCTATGTTATTCTCAATTTTGCAGGCGCTGAGCACAACAACAAAGGGCGACGAAGCTCTGAATGTCGTGGGTCATGTCTTCGCAATCTTCGTCCTGCTGGGCATCCTCTGGTCGATGAAGAGATTGATATTCGGCCTCACGGATCCCCTCGATCAAGCCGTCCGAGAGTCAATCGGCCAAGATCGAGATACTATCCGATCGAGAGCCAACTCAGCCGCCAGCGAAGAAGGCGTGAGCGATAAAATCGAGGCAATGATGAACACCAAGAACGTGATCGAAAGGTGGAGGTTAGAGAGGACGTTGGATTGGGAGTTGATGACCGAGGAGGAGAAAGCCCGATGGAAGGTTGAAATAAAGCAAAACCACCCTAGTATCTTGAAGATGCTCTGTCTCGTGATCATATGCGTTGTCGGAGTCGCACTCATCGCACTCGGATTATTTTTCCTCATCATCAACTTATCTTCAAAGAAGTGGGCGCAATGGCTCTGGTTCACCGCGGCCATGCTCGGCTGGATATCAGTCGACGCATACGCTGTCAACTGCCTGAGCGGCGAAGACGGCGACATAATCCACTCCTACCTTCGCGGATTCTTCAGATCGACTTCCAGTCAAACATCAAACGTAAACGAAGACGACGACGAAATCGAAGACGGCGACGAGGAGAACCCAGTAGTAGAAGAAGAAGTAGTGTCCTCTCCGATCCAACCAAATGATATCTTGATTGAAATGACCGAGCAGTTGGCCTCCGACCCTCGCCCGGTCTCAGCCCGCTCAGTGGGCTCTGGGTCTTCGAAAAAAGTTGTAACGGGCCCTCGACGCAGACAACAAAAGGAAAATGCTTAAAAACACAAACCTAAAGTAATTAAAAAGGGGTTTTTATCATCTAAAAGTAAAATAAAACTTTGATTATCGCAGCACTGGGTTTCTGTTGCTGACGTGAAAGGGGTTGTTCTTGAGCTTGGTGATGTTCGCCTTCTTGGTTATCTCGACGGGGCGGACGGTGTTGCAGCGAAGGATGTCCGTCTCGAAACGAATGAGGCGCTCCAGGCTCGTCAAGACCGTGGGCGAAGCGTCGAAACGGAAGCTGTGAGTGTTGCGGGAGGGCGGGCCTGTGTTAGTGATTGAATACTGGGCGGCTCTCCGGGCGCAGCTCCTTACGCAGCTCCTTACTCCGCCCAGACATCCAGCTCGACATCCCGCTTTTCACAGACGTTCTCTTCAGCAGCAGTAAATCTCCACAAGTGGTCCACTTCTCACCTCAACAACCTCGCCTCTTCGTGGTACCTAATCCCCCTCTTATCCTCGAACTTAGCCTTGAACCTATGAGGCAATTTCCTAACCCCAACGTTCTCGACGCAACGAACCACACCACCACTCCCGATAATCTCAGACGCACAGTTGCGAACGAGGGAGGCAAGAGTCTGAGGGGTCGAGTAGGACTTCGCATGGAGGATCATTTGGTAGAGCGGCATTTGTGATCCGTGAAAAAAGGCTCCTTTCTTCTATTTTCACAACTATCTAAACGATATTTACACACAACACCAGTGTCTACCGCCGAGGAATGGTATTAAGAGTGTGTGGGTGAGCTCCTGTGAAGGATTAACAAACGAAGTGACGACAGAGGGGCAGCGAAGAAAAAGTGACAAAAACAGCACATTTCACTGGAAACGACTCTCATAAACACACATTTCGCAAACGATGATGCTCTCGCCCTCAATCACTGTCCTCATGGTCCTTAACCTCTTGTTCCTGACAACCACCGCATTCACCCCCCATGCATCCCTCCACAAGACGCACCAGTCTCTTCGCCACCACGCTGGTCCTCGACAACTCAGCCGCCCCTCCTTTGTCTCTTCCAGATCCCTCTCCTCCCCCCTCCGCCCTTCCCTCGCCCTCCTCGCCGGCGATTCTCCCGAAGAGCTCCTTGCCGCCGCCCAGAAGCTGCGCGAGGCCGCCGCCGAGATGGAGGGCAAGACTGCCGAGGAGGCCGCGGCCGAAACAGTGTCCAAGTCGGTAGTGGCCAAGTCCTCAGGCGACTTGTACGACGACGAGGTGGACGAACCCGACCCTCGCCAGGGCCTCTCGGACACCATGCGGGACAGGTTGCTGCGCGAGGCCCAGGGCCTGGGCGCTGACCCCAACTCCAAGCAGGAGAACTACATCGTGTGGGTTGCCGTGGTAGTTGGAGTGCTGGTTGTGGCCGGCGGGAAGGGCATTCTTTACTAAATCTATCGCAAGCTAGCAATATCACATAATCTTACTATACACATACTTCATTTTTATCCTTAACAAAATCTAAACTACATTCCATTATTTTACTTAAACAAACATCCTCAGAGGCATCAGGTGAGCCTTCTGCCCCACCTTCGGCAACATGTTCTCCTCGCTCAGGAAGTAAGGAGCGGCGGTGACGACGTGCCCCTGAATATTCTTCAAGCTTCCGCCGTCCTCCTTCCACTCGTCCTCGCTCTGTGGGTTCGGGTTGAACTTCCCCGCCCCTCCCTTCATGTTTGGAATGTCCTTGATTTTCTTGTACTCGTTCCTGTACATGCTCGGGAAGCAGCTCTCGTAGATTTTTCGATTGGCGGTGGCGATGAACCTAAAGGTTTGAAATCCGTCCCCTAGAGGATCCTTTACGACCTGCGACGTGACGAGAGAATGAAGCGGTTAGTAACAACAACAACAACCCCCAAACCACAAACCTCACCTTCGGGTCCAAAATAGCCCCCTCCCCACCCCCCCCACCCCCCACCAACATCCCCAAGTGCTCCTTCCACAGTCGGCACCTCAGGCTATGCGCGAACCCGCCCGCCTCCCATTCCTCCCCTCCCATTTTCGTCTTTATCGTATTGGCGTCGTGGAGCAGGACGGCGATTTCGCTGTCCCTCGTCCCCAAGAGGCTGCGGTCGTTGATGTTCGCCGACCCGAGCAGGACCGTGCGATCGTCCACGATGACGAGCTTGTCGTGCAGGTAGATTTCTTCCATGACGGGAACGCTACCTTTCAGCATTCCCCACTTTCGAAGGTTGTAGAAGCTGATGTACTCGGTCCAATCCTCCACGTCCGGGAACAGGTCCGCCAAGCGCGAAAGCAGCTCCCTGATTGATTCATTCTGGCAGTGCAAGATCGTGCTTTGCACCGGATTGAACTCCCACGCGAGGTGAGGCATCACGACCATGACCTTGAACGGTTCGTTTGCTAGGATTGCTCGAGATATGCGGGCGAAAAGTGCTAGCCCTGTGTCTAAGTGTTAGTGAGCCGTTCTCCGTTCGCCGTTCTCCCCTCCCACTCCCCAAAACCACCACCACCACCTCACCTATCCCATTCAAGACCAAACCGTCTTTGGTCCCCTCGAAACCACCAACTCCATCCTCATCACCTTCTCCCCCCCCACCACTACCGCCACCACTCTTGACTGGGCTTTCACTGTCCCTATCCTCATCAAAACCGTCATCGGTGGTACCAAAACCACAGACGAAATACTGATTCTCTATGTATATCATTTTCTCCGAATTGTCTATCAGTCTAACCATGGTGTTGTAGATACTCCTCTCGCACTTGCTCCCCAGGCTCCACTTGCTACCACTGCGAAGGACTTGAGCCACGCACCGGCTCGGGTTACTGAATTCTACGCCCACCTTGTTCTCTCCTACTTTTCTCAGAATGCCCTCGCATGACAGGTGCGGCCCCCCGGCAGCGTTCACCACGCCCTCCGTGAAAGGGATCAACGGTGGTATCGTCTTGTTTGTTTGTATGGCGTCGACTCTGTGGTGAAGCCAACGCTGAATGAAGTGACGGCTCACGTCCGAGACGATCTCCACCCCGGACAGCAGAACAGAAATGTCGTGCCAACCCATCTTGGGGTGCTGCGATACGTTGAAGCTGTTCGATATCCAGGCCTTAGACCCACAGCTATTCGGCTTGAAGTCCCCCGCCCGGGGATTCCAGTAGTCTACGCCTGGCAGATAAATTTGTCTCGGAGTCAGGGATGGCAACTCAACCCCCTTCCCACCCCCACCTAACCCTAACCCACCTAACCCTAACCCACCCCCATTTCCAACTCCACTTCCTTCTCCAACTCCAACCCTAACCCCAACCCCAATTTCTTCCAGCTCTAATGAGGACGAACGCTCGTCAACCAAACTCTGCCGGACCTTTTCTATAGACAGCAGCTCCTGCTCGTCGCTGTAAATGCACTCGTGGGAAGATTTATCCCACCTTCCGGGAGCCAAATCTATCCCCCCCACAAAGCACACGCGTCTATCCACGACGACGATCTTCTCGTGGTGGCTCCACAGCGACGCCCCGACGTCTAGGACGTGAGGGTGACGAAGAACGAACACATTGTCGCTGATGCTCTTAAGTTGCTCCTCGGCGTACACGCTGTTGTTGGGCATGGCGACGGCCTGCTCTTTGTAGAGCAGAACGTATATTTTTACGCCCCGTTCGCAAGCCGCGGCTGTCAGGGCTTGGCGCAGGGTAACATCATCATTGGGCCCCTCACCTTCCCCCCTCCTCAACTTCACGTCGACATTAACCCACCACCCGGCTATGAAGATTTCTGAGGCTGCCATATCCAGAGCAGTCAGGACTGTGATGTGTGTAGCGAGCGTGAAGATATATTGATAAGTAAGAATAGCGCTGCAAGTACCAGTATCGCGTTCCCAACTCGTCGTTTTGCTCTTCGCTCCTCGTCTTTGACCCTCGCTCACCTGCTTTGAAGTAGTCATTGGCATCGACCAGGGCTGATACAGAGGTCACGTCCCGCATAGGGGCGAAAGAAGAGTGAACGTGCGCCTTGCAGAATTCGCTCGTCCTCATCATGGACATTATCTTCGCGCACCAAACGTCGCATTCCTCCACCGTGTTTGCCCTCAGCTGCAGCGTTCTGGAAGTTGTCCGGATCTCGAAGTGGTGACTGTCAACCCTCTCCCTTACAACTGTGAAGCTCTTGTCAAACAATAGTATATCCCTCGGCAGATCGTCCTCGTCGTTGATGTAGTAGGCAAGGCAGCTATTCTTCAAAACGAACCACCTTCTGCGCCAAGTCCCCAGCGTCATCTCCATGCTGTTCCTCCTACCTCCGCTCTTCTTCTCCAGCATGCCGCTGTGCAGTTGCCCGCCGGTTACACTGTGGTGGGCGGTAGCAATAGCCAACCTTCTCTGCTCCTCCATCTGCTTGAACTGTATTACGACGTCTTCCTCCGCCCTCCTCAACGCGTCCATCAGGGCATCCCCCTTCAGCTTTGGGTTGTTACGAATCACCAGGCTCGCCTTGAACGCAGCCGCCTTTGCTAATTCAGAATCTGGCATGTTGGGACGCGGTGCGTTCGCAATCATATCTGCGAGGGTGCCCAAAGGGGCCGGTTAGAGCGCACCACCCTAGCAATACAACTCGATCTAAATCTCCTCACCTGCAAGAAGCATGGTTGTACCTGAGCTTTGCCTGGGGGACGACGTCCTTGTAGAATCAGAGTCGCGAGGACTTGTAACTGTAACATGTTCTGGGGCGGAGCGATGCAGTGGGACCCGGGAAGGCGTAACTGGGGGGTTCTCAGTGCTCCCCCGGCCGTCGGATTCTGCTGCCAAAGATGACCGGGGACTTTGATAGCTGTGAAGGGCTTGGCGTGCGTCCAAATCCCCGAATAACTCGTCCTCCATCTCCAGAGTTAGGTCATCGTCGGCCCCGCTCGGAGTGCGGTAACGTGACATTGTTGCTTGTGGGAGTGATCTCCAGGTGAGGGTGCCCTGGGAAATACTAAAAGCAACTTTTGGGGCGTCAGTGATTGCTCTGAATTAAGGCCCAGTTAAGCTGCCCCACCTATCTATCCTCAGAGGCTAGATGGCGAAGAAGCACAACCAGCGTAGTTCGAGAGGGCAAAATATGAGCAGGTCGCCGAAAGCAAAACCACCTCCCTCCCCCCGTCGTTCAAAGGCACCCTCAGGGGTAAAGTTGACGGTAATAATAATTAGCGCGATAGTTCTGGTCCTGAGCAGAACATTTTGGACTCGCTTGGAGAGAAAGGGTTCAGGAGACAGTTATTACAGCCCAGAGAGGCCCCCAGCTGTCCCCGTCGCCTTGAGAATTGACAGAGTAAGGAACAACTTTCTGGACAGGATTGTGCCCAGGGAGGCCGAGGGCGTGAGACGAGCGCTGGAAGAAAGGGTCAAGGGGAGAGGAAAGGCGGCAGCTAGCGCTATGGCTAATTTTGGGAATTTGATTATGAGGTTCGTCGAGGGATTTATTTCGCAGCATCCTCCGAAATTGGGAGATGACGGAAAGTACGTCCATCAGTACGAGAGCGAGCTGAGGGACGCCATGAGTGCCAGCAAGTACTACTTTGAGCAGGCGATCCACCTGGACGATCATTTCGGGGCGCATTACTCGCTGGCATTGTTGCTCAAGTCACACCAGAACCTACTAGACTATGACTATGAGAGGGGCGGTGAGGAGGAGGTAAGGAGCAAGGCCGCTACTATCACCCCTAATTTTTCTAACTCGTCGCTTCGCTCCTCGGCTCGCTACGCTGGTCGCAGTTTGGAAGATATGCTTACGAAGAGATGTGCAAGAGCCAGGCCAGCTACGTGAAGCAGATGCAGGAGGAGGCGAAGCACTTCATTGTGGATGGCTGTGGGAACGGCGAGGGCGGTGTGGTCATTCGGCGGGGTGGTGGGGAAGATAAAATATATTGGGAGGATGGTATTCATAGTGACAACGGGGAGGAAGATTGTGCTGTTCCCTCTCCTCGCATACCGTTTGTTTCCAAGTTCAGCGACGTTTACGTCGAAGGCAGGGATGCAGCGATGTTTGGAGACTGCCAGATCTTTCTAGGAAGTCACGAGTGCTACCTCCCACTGTTCCGGCAATTTGGGGACGACGAGCGACAAACTAAGGTCATCAAGCTCGGAGCGAGCGTGCTGCAATTTTCGGGCAAGGAGTACTACCACTGGATTACCGAAGGTTTGAGCAGAATCGTTACCTTGCAAGAACTTTTGAAGGGCGACCCGAGGAGGTGAGAGGAAGCAACGAGCTTGAAGGGCACTTTTATTATTTCTAACTCGGCGCTTCTCTCCTCGATACGCTCCTCGCAGGTTCACTCTGGTAGTTCCAAAAGGCGAACCTTTCATCGAAGAGAGTCTAGCCCTTCTTGGAAAATCTTACGGAGGCGCTCTTCCGCCTTTCAGCTCAATAGTGGTGTTCGACGAAGAGAAGGATAGGCTGAAATTCGACGAACTTTACTACGCAGATTGGGAAGTTCCTCCTTCAAGCAGGAACTGTGCGGGGGCACAACTGCTTCCGCCCAGGTTGGGCGTGAGAAAAATCCGGGAAGTTCTAGGAGGCGACGAAGTGATAGAGCCGCGAAACTTAGTGTTGGTGCTGAGGAGCGGATCGAGAAGGTTCATCAATGAGGATGCAGTGGTGTCCAGGATGGAGTTAGATGCCAAGAAGCGCGGGCTAAAGCTCGTCAAGTTCAGAGGAGACGAGGGCTTGGAGCTTTCCATTGAGATATTCAAGGGTGCCAGCGTGGTCGTCGGAGTTCACGGAGGGGCGCTGGCCAACATAGTATTTTGCAAGGAGAGAACGACCGTGGTAGAAATTTCAATGGCTGAGAAGGAATTGAGAGAATATGCTTATTTGAGCGACGTTTTAGGACATAATTACGTGAAGATAGAGCTGGACGGATTCAGTTTGTTCGAGGCGGGGTTGGAAATAGACGTTGACAAATTATCTTTTTGAAGGCGATCCTTTTTCTATTTTATTAATTCATGTTTCAGTTGAGACGCCTTTCCATTTTTCGTTGATCCAGTCGCCAAAATAATCATACTTGGAGTAGTCCTCCGCGAGGAGTGTATTGTGATGTTCCTCGCTGCTCCTAGATGCTTTCGTAACTTTCTTCACAATGTCGTTCTTGATGAGGTGCAAGGACATTTCAGGCCGAGGGTAAGAGAAGAAAACAACGCTTTTCCGAGCCCCACCAGTGTCTCCGCAATGCTGAACTCGATGCAGAGGCGACCTGAATGTTTCATCTACCTCGTGATTCACATGACTCAGGATTTGCAGAAAATCGCCTGCATTGACGACCACCGTCCCGGCTTTCGGCGGCACGTCAACCCAAGTTCCAGTCTCCAGGTGGTGAAGCTGCAGAGCAGGGGGAGAGCTAGGAGGCTGTAGAATTATAGTGATGAGACCCCAGTCCGTGTGAGGAGAGGACCCGAGCTCGGGCAGATAAGAGGAATTGTCACATTCAAGATAATTGAACAACCTCACAAGATCGATTGATCTCCCTCGTTCCCAGTCCTCGGGATTAAGGACGGTGGTGGCTTTCGTATTCAGATACGGTGCAAACACCTTCTCTATCAATAAGTTCTTCAATGCCTGCAACTCCTCAAATAGCGAGTCAAGGGACACGATCGTGTCCTGCGGCAGCATGCGAGGCCATTTATTTCTCCGCGAAGCGTCATCCTTTAGTTGTGAACAACCGTATTCATAGCCCTCCTTCACCTCGTAGAACTTCGAGCGTACACCGCTCTCCCCACCTGCCTTTATATACCCCCTTGAATTTGATTTCGATGACCACGAAGACAAGTCGCTGCGACCTGCGTTGAATAGGCCGGAGAGGGAGTCTTCGAACGCGCCCTCAGATTCGAGCGCCATCAGGTCGCAAAGGTAGCCGCAATTGCTCAGGTAGAAGACGCCGCTCCCAGTACCGCTGAGGGTTGCGTCGAGGATAGCTCCGGAGTCCAAGGTGCTGCCGAAGAGATCAATTATGGGTGGCTCTAAATCTTCACACACCGAATCTTCCAACGACTCTGCATTGTGCGGGGCGAGCGCAAAACAAACAACGACTGCTGCGATATTCCTCATTCGATATCGTCTTGCATTAATGGTGGGAGGAGACTTTTTCGTGACAAAGATTTTCCAGTCATAATTACTTTTTTTTGGCGAGGCCTCTTTGCTCACACGACCGAAGTTCAATAGTTGCGAAACAAGCGCAGCACGAGACCTATTTAAGAATCCCAAAAATCCCATTTTTGTCCTTTCATCTAGATCGTAGGCCAATAAATCTCGATAAAATTAAAAACTCACTCCGACATCCTCCTCCGCATGGCGGACCCAGCGGAGTGGACTTGTAGAACGTGCACATTAGTTAACGAGTGGGCGAGTGATAAGTGTCTAGCCTGCGAGCGGCCACGCCCGCATGCGTCGACCGTGAAGGCAAAGAAGACGACCCCTGCAAAATCAAAGTCGAAGAAAGTAAAAGTCATCGAACTCAGTGACAGCAAAGACAGTGATAAGGGAAAACCCAAGGCGAAGAAGAAGAAGCTAAGGCAAGCGAAAGAATCGACGAGCGGAGAAGTTACAATCCTGTGCTACTCTTGTCGACACGACCCTTCACACTCGAAGCAAAGCTCGCTGGGCTCCTTCCTCTCCTCCCCCCCTTCTCGGCCTCCCTCTAAAAACCAATGTTCGCGGTGCTTGAAAGAGCTCCACCAGGCGAGCAGAGGTTCCTCCTCAACCTCCTCCTCCACCACCGGGGCGCTGCCTCACATTGAGCGCCTGAAGTCGTACAAAAGACAGGCGAAAGACGGCGAGGTGCCCTTTGAGTTG
The DNA here is from genome assembly GCA_030267905.1 of Triparma verrucosa. NCBI lineage: Eukaryota > Bolidophyceae > Parmales > Triparmaceae > Triparma > Triparma verrucosa. The sequence goes on along the minus strand of BRXX01000037.1, from coordinate 45,525 downwards.
ACTGATTCGCAGGCGATGGAGATAATGCGCCGCGATTGCAGTTTATGCGGCGCGGGCGCAGGGACAAATGGTCAGGGGATCACGCGGCTGAGAATTTGGCCCGAGAGATTGCTCCCGGCCCGAGAGCAGTGCCTCAAGCCGTACATGGGCCCGTTCTGCGTTGAAAACTGCGCTGCGGCATGCTCGACATGTAATCAAATGAAGGGGGCTCGTCGGATGGCTTCCTTCGTTTTCGCCTGCCGTCACCTTGCAACAAAAAATTGCGATCCTCCTCGCGACTTTGGGCTGTATCCTGATGTTTTTTCGAACAACATTTCGAAGCGCTCGCGGTCGTCCTACATTTCGAACAGGTGAGGCGCTCTGAGAAGCGATGCGACAACGTTATTCTAACTGCTCGCCGCAGCTCAACACACACCAAGACACACTCGCTTACGAACGAGGAATTCAACGACATCACTTCGAAACCTTGTTTCTACTGTAAAAAGGAACCAAGTCCAAGCTCGGATCCTCCTCATTACAACGGTCTCGATCGACTAGATAGCGACGACCGAGTTTACTCAGTTGACAGCGTGGTCTCTTGTTGCGGCGACTGTAACCTAATGAAGTACGTACACACAGTAGATTTTTTTCTCTCGCACGTGAAAAAGGTAGCAGAATTCAACGTGGGAGTTGAGTTCACGGCCGACAGTCAGTTCGTCAAGGTGAAGTCGGTCAAGGACATATTGCGTGAGAAGGCCAACTCGAAGAAACCAGCCAGGTCGCCAATACCCCGCCCTCCGCTCAAAAAAGTAAAAGCAGCAGACTAATAGATTTTATCAACAATTCTTCTCACTTCTTCTCTTCAGAGTCATTCGTTTTAATTGGCGTTTTCTCAGAACCAACTTGGTTCGTCATTCAACGCCACGACGCCTCATATCCCCCACCCCCAGTTCCCTTGCAAAGCGTTACACTGCACTACTTAACATAGTACATAGCGTGCTTCTCAGGCCCGAACGTCCGCAGACGCTCGGGCTTAACCTCAGCAGCCCTTGGAGTCCGCGGACTCTCCTGAACTCTTGGTGATGGTGAGGTCGGTGAAGGTCTCGGCGCTGGTGGGGTGAATTCCCACGGTGTTGGTGAGCTCGTCGAAGGTCATGCCCTTCTTCATGGAGACTCCGAAGCCCTGGGTGACCTCTCCGGCGTGGGGGCCGAGGTAGTGCATGCCAAGGACCCTGTCGTCATCCTTGGAGACGATGACCTTGCAGAAGGCGGGGTGCTTCTGCCTGTGCTCGCTGAGCGACCACTCTAGAGGGGTGAAGTTGGAGTGGTAGACCTCGATTTTAGAGCCGCACCCGGACGCCGCCTTGGCGTCCTCCTCGCTCATGCCGACCACGCCGTACTCGAGGGGCGTGAAGACGGTGGTGCAGATGTTCTGGTAGTCCATGGGCTCGTCAGATCCGTCGAAGAGGCGCCTGGAGAGCATCTTTCCGGCCTGAATGGCGACGGGGGTCAGCTCGGGGCATCCCTCCATGACGTCTCCAATGGCGTAGATGTTGGAGACGGAAGTCTGCTCATCAGTGCAGACAATCTTTCCGTTCTTGGGGTTGGTCTTGACTCCAACAGCGTCGACTCCGAGCTTCTCGGTGTCGGCGCGGCGTCCGATGGCGGTGAGGACGGTGTCGTAGACGTCGGAGGATCCGTCGGAGAAGGTGACGGTGATCTTTCCGTCGGAGGCCTTCTCCAGCTTGCTAGGGACGACTCCGTTCTTGAACTTGACACCGTGGTCCTCCATGTGAGCTCCTATTTTGTCAGCAATCTCCCTGTCGAAGCCTCTGAGGAGGATGGATCGGACGGCGACGGTGGTGTCGAGTCCGAGCCCCGCGAGGAATCCGGCGCACTCGAGGGAGATGTAGGAAGCTCCGACGCAGAGGGTCTTTCCGGGGCTCTTCTCAAGGGAGAAGATGTCGTCACTGTTGGGTGGGTGGGAAGAGTTAGAATCGCGTTGTTGAAGGAGACGGAAGATCGCAGCATTCCCAGCTTCTTACCTGGTGATGGCGTGCTCTCCTCCCTCACAGTCAAGGGTGGTGGGACGCCCACCGGTAGCAACGATGAACCTGGAAGAGGTGAGCTGGGAGACCTTGCCCTTCTTGTCGGTGAGCTCGAGAGTGTGAGCGTCGATGAACTTGCCCAGCTTGTTGAGGTAGGTGACATTCTTCTCGCGCAGAGTGACGCGGTAGTTGAAGTTGAGCCCCCTGATGTGGTTTTGCACGCTATCCCTCATACTCTCCCACTTGTGACCCTCGGTCTGCTCCGGAGCGGTGAAGCCGTAGGGCTGGACGTCGTTGGTCAGAATCTCACCGATCAGCGCAGCATTGTGCATGAGCTTCTTGGGGATGCAGCCGACGTTGACGCAGGTGCCTCCGAGTCCCCAGGTGGAGCCAGCGGGGGAGGGCTTGACGAAGTCAAGGACGGCGACCTGTGAGGGGTGTGTGTGTGGGGGAGCCGAGGAGCGAAGCGACGAGTTAGATTTCGGTGGGGGTGATAGTAACGATAGCTATAATACAGTTGCCTCATAAGAAAGGGATTTGACTTATTGATCTATAGTTCTCACCTTGGCGCCGAACCTCGCGGCCTCCTTGGAGGCGGCCAAGCCGCCACTGCCTCCGCCAATAACGACGAGGTCATAATCGTAGCCGTGGTCGGCGGTGTGGCCGTCGGCCTGCATCTTCGACTTCGCCTTCCCGGAATCTCCCGCGGGAGATACGAAGCTGTGCGGGGTAAGGCGGTTTGGGGGGTTAGAAGAACATTCTGCCACCAAGTGGGAATCACACAGTCGGCTGCGCTCACCTCTTGCACCAGTCAAGGGTGTCGTCGCAGCCACCCACGAAGTTGTTGCTGCCGTCAGCCTCGATCCAGGAGAAGGGACTGCTGGTCTGCTTGTTGGCCTTGGAAACGCCAGCGAAAGTGTCGCGGAAGCCGTTGGTCTCGTCCTCCCCAAGGAGCCACGAGCGATACTCATCACGGCTGCCATACATGTGGTTCACGACGCGAAGGCGAGAGGGGAAGAGGACGGAGAGGGAGGCAAGAACAGAAGCAGCCTTGTTATAGAAGCCGCTGGAGCGAGGGAGGGGGGGGGCGCAGGCGGGAGGGGAGGGGTGTAAGAGTAAGAAATCGATGGGGTGCGTTCCCTCTCTTGGAAAAGTTTAAAGAACTCCTAGAAATGAGGGAAGGGGCGGCAGAAAACACGCGACAGCGTCCGTTGCGGGGGTATCTATGCGGGATAGCTACTTGGGAGGGGCATCTTTTGCCGTGACGAGACGCTAGACCTTCCCAAATAGTACCGTAGCGTGGGGGGAAGGCCCGTCGATCGGAGTCATTCTGATCTAAGATTGGAGACCGGCGAAAGGAGGACGCGACAGGCAACTCAAAAGGCGACTCACCAACTGCTCCAGCCTCCGATGTGGAAGACAACTTGCTTGCCAGCCATATCGAGCGCGATATGTTATGGATAATATGGATAATGTGAATAAATATTTTTCACTTTTTTTTGCCATTTTCCACCGTGACATCGATAGCTTATTCCTGACGCGACTGCGGCAGATCCGAAAACATGTTCCTATTTGACTGGTGGTATGGGCTGCTTGCTAGCCTAGGTGAGTTCTCTTTCGTCGCGTGTGTCGATATTTGGAAGCAGAGTTCTCCGATTATTCGTCCGTAGCGGTCATCGCGTGTTGGCGGAGAATTTGAGCCCTGTGAGCCGCCTGCTTGGAAGATTGACGCCGCCACGGGGGCGATGTTGGTTCATCAGGCCCTGTTTGGTGGAATATTAACCGTAATACCCGCACAATGATCATTTGTGTGATAAACGATGAGCTGTAATCAAAACCCTCTTTTGGACCGTTCAGCTAAAGAGCATCATTGTTATACAATGGTGGCTACAAAAGCACGCTTTTGATTTCCCAGAGGCTCGCGATGAATTTCGCTGACGATCCGCGCCCCTTTTCTTTCCACAGGCCTCTACCACAAGAATGCCAAGATCCTCTTCCTGGGCCTCGATAACGCAGGCAAAACTACCCTCCTTCACATGCTCAAAGAAAACCGCATGCAGATCCACGAGCCCACGCTCCACCCCAACACCGACGAGCTGATCATCGGCAAGATCAGGTTCAAGACTTTCGACCTCGGAGGGCACGAGACGGCGAGGAGGCTGTGGAGGGATTACTTCACCACTGTTGATGGGGTTGTTTACTTGGTTGACGCGAAGGACACTGGGCGTTTGCCTGAGGTGAGAATTGAAATAGCGCTAAGTGGTTTTTGGTTTCGTGTGTTGAGTTCGAGCTCGAGTTAGAGATCGACTGCTCGCTCTCCAATCTGTTCTCCTAACTCATTCCCCACTCCCATTCTCCACTCTCCGCTCTCCCCTCTCCACTCTCCACTCCCCACTCCCCACTCCCCACTCCCCACTCCCCACTCCCCACTCCCCACTCCCCTCTCCCCACTCCCCACCTCCCGCCCCCCACGCAACCCAACAGGCAAAGAAAGAGCTCGACTCCCTCCTCACTAGTGACGAGTTAGCCAACGTCCCCTTCCTCGTCCTCGGCAACAAGATTGACATGCAGGGCGCCATGTCCGAAGACCAACTAAAATACGAGCTAGGCCTACTTGAAACCTACGGAAAGGAGATGAAAGGAGAGCCCAACCCCAACATCAGACCCATTGAGCTATTCATGTGCTCGGTAGCGAGGAGGATGGGGTATGCTGATGGGTTCAAATGGTTGGCTCAATTTCTTAACTAAGACGGTTTTTTCGGCGGTATAAAATTAAAAGTGTGAAAAGTAGCTTCAAAAAAGGGTTATTGTTGAGTTGTTAATTTTATGTACCTATTCCTCCTTTCCCCAATCCTTGGGTCTTTGGGCCTCTGGCAGGCCGCTGACTATGGCAGCCCTAACCTCCTTCGTCAACTCCTCTTCAGTTTTGCCTACGCTCGAGATTGGCGGATGGACTGGACAATTCGAGGAGCATAAGACAGACGAGCCGAGGACCGAGCCGACGAGTTAGAATGAAGTAGCAATTACATCCGTTATGACCGCTCTCAGCTTCTTACCTACGATCTTCGCCTTCAGGCTGCGACTGCTGACCTTGGGCATGACCCAGCCGACGGGCATCACCCGTTCGCTCCCGACGATGCTCAGAGGGACGATTTCTGCGCCGGCTTTGCTGGCCATGGAGAACGCTCCTCTGCAATGTTGTGTGAGGTGGATGGACAGAAGAAAATGTAACAGTGTGATTCTCTCACCTCTTGAACGGCATCAGCCGACCGGTCTTACTCCTCGTACCCTCGGGAAACGCACACAGGGGCACCCCGGACTTGAGCCACTCGATGCCCTTCTTCAGCGTCTGAATTTGACTGCGCCTGTCGGTCCTATCTACGCACACATGCCCCCCCAGCAGGATGGACTGCCCTAATATCGGAACCTTCGTGAGCTCCTTCTTGGCCACTATCTTGTAATTCCTCCACCCGATTGCGGCGCCCATGTACGGGATATCCATCCACGAGCAGTGGTTCGCGACGTACATCACAGAGGGGGAGACAGTGGGGGGGGACTTTTGGAAATACTTCACAGGGGTGGGAGCCGAGGGCATGGATTCGATGATCGGGTAGCAGCGGGTAAGACGCATGAGCCAGACTGCGCGAGGGTTTAGTGCGGTTGGTTTGCATGTGTACGTGTGTTAGGGTTGCGCGTTTGCGTGTTTGTCTTGTGGTAGTCACAGATTCGTGTTTCGCCTCACCTCCCCATACATGTGACAGAAACACTGCGATTCGGCGGCCTTAGCGAGAGAACGCAAAATTAGAAAAATAGAATAACGTAAATAGAGCAGGATCAGCTCCACCCCCTCCACCCCACACACTCACCTTTATCAAAACTCTTAATTCGCAAAACATTCTCACACAACTTGTAAGAAAGCCATGTAAAAAAGTTCGCAATCGTCCACACCAGGCCCAGCAGAATCGACGTCATGCCGTAATAGAACCCGTACAGGTTCACGATCCCGACCTTCCCGAGGTTCACGGAGAAGCGCGTAGGTTTTGACCACTCCTCCAGCGGAGCCGAGGAGGAGCCCCCGAGAGACAATTTTAAACTGGTGTCGCTGTGAGAATTTCAAGTTCGTTTCGCGCTGTTAGTTTCGAGAAGCAACCAAAAAGATAATAATTGCCCGCGCGAGAGCAGCTAACGCGCCTCACCTCGAAGATACCAGCCTTTGAGCAGGAAAAGGAGGCGGAGATACTGAGCTACTAGATCGATCGCTCATGGATTGGAATTTTTGTTTCCATGGGCGGGATAGAGGGGATTGGAATGGTGCGCTGGGACAGAATAGAAACACGACGATCAAAAGTCGTGCACATATCATTGCAAAAACTCGTGGTGCTCAATCCAAATCTGCTCCTTTCTTTTGTCTGCTTTTGTGACTGGCAATTTGCGATTGCGAGATGAAGGTCCTTTCGCTCGTCCTCGCGCTCCTCCCGTTGAGCTCAGCGTTCACTGGGCCCACCTTGTTGGCCAACAAGGCACCGATCACGCTCGCCCCGCGCGCATCCCCTTTTACAAGCAGAAACCTTCAGGTTACCTCGGTCAAGTCTCCTCCTGTGACGCAGCTTTATTCCTCCATTGCCGATGGTAAGTACTGCCGGAAACTGCTGTGAGCTTGACGAATTGCTCCAATACACGCCTTGGAAGGGTTTCCACTCCCCAGCGCCCCGGTATATCAAACATCATATGACAAGCCATCCAATCTGGTGATGCCTCCGTGTGATGTTTGTATTGTCTTTGGTCGAAATCGACCCAATTTCGTCCGAGCTGCGCCCTCCCCCTTTCATCGTTTCGTCAGTTCCCCCCGGTTGACTCCGCCTCGCCCCACTCCTCCCGTTTCGTCCCGTGGAAACAACTCTGCACCCTTCCCTTCCCTCTAACGTCCCCAACTTCACTTTGTGTCGCCCTAGAATCCGAGCCTAGCAAGGGCTTCCTGAGCAAGGTGAAGGCCTCCATTCCGCCCGCCAACGAGCGCAAGAAGCTCCTGCCCCTTGGGTTAATGTTCTTCTGCATTCTCTTCAACTACACCATCTTGCGTGATACCAAGGATGTCCTTATGGTTACCGCCAGGGGCAGTGGCGCTGAGGTCATTCCCTTCCTCAAGGTGAGGCGAAGGAAGGGCGATGAAAGAGTCGCAGGAAGGATATATTTATAGCAGCAGCAGCCCCTTCTAACCCAAGCCAACCCCGCCCAACCCGACTTATCATCATCAACAGACCTACGTCAATCTCCCCGCCGCCATTGGCTTCACCGTCCTATACAGCAAAATGTGCGACAGTATGTCCCAGAAGAACGTTTTCTACTCCTGCGTCATTCCTTTCCTTGCCTTTTTCGCTAGTTTCGCCCTGCTCTTCTACCCCATGAGCGGCGTCCTCCACCCCCACGCCCTTTGCGACAAGGTGAGACGCAATGCGTGTAGAGTAGTGTGTGAGGTGCCCTTCCGACTAGCCTTCCCCTTCTTCTTCTAACCCCCCCCGCACGTAGCTCCTCCTCGCCCTCCCCGCCGGATTCTCCGCCCCCATTGCCATCCTCCGCAACTGGAGCTTCGCGCTCTTCTACGTCATGGCCGAGATGTGGGGATCCGTCGTCGTCTCCCTCCTCTTCTGGGGATTCGCCAACACCGTCACCACCGTCGACGAGGCCAAGAAGTACTACCCTCTCTTCGGAATGGGCGCCAACGTCGCGCTCATCTTCTCCGGACAGTACGTCAAGCTCGTTAGCAAGCTCAGGGGCCTCGCTGGCCCCGGCGTCGATGCCTGGGGCATGAGCTTGAAGCTCCTCATGGGCGCCGTTGTCGCCAGCGGAGGAGTCATGCTCGGAACCTATAAGTACATGCAGGACAAGGTCCTCACTGACCCCAACGTCATCCTCCCCGCCGAGCCCAAGAAGAAGAAGGAGAAGGTCAAGATGGGAATGAGGGAGGTGAGATGAGGAGAGATCATTGTCACTTATCATCGCTACTAAATTCTAACTCTTCGCTTCGCCTCGATTCGATCGCCGCAGTCCGCCAAATTCCTCATGTCCTCCAGGTACATCCGCAACCTCGCCACCCTCGTCATCAGCTACGGCATGGCCATCAACATCGTCGAGGTGTCCTGGAAGAGCAAGCTCAAGGCCGCCTTCCCCGACCCCAACGCCTACTCCGCCTTCATGGGCAACTTCTCTAGCTGCACCGGAGCCGTCACATTGATCATGATGCTCCTCGGCCGCTCCATCTTCCAAAAGTACGGCTGGAGGACTGCCGCCCTCGTCACGCCCACGATGATCGGCGTCACCGGAGTCATGTTCTTCTCCCTCACCCTCTTTTCCGGAACCTTCACCCCCGTCGCCGCCGCCTTCGGCATGACCCCCCTGATGCTCGCCGTCTTCGTCGGCGCCGCCCAGAATATCCTCTCCAAGTCCTCCAAGTACTCCCTCTTTGACCCCTGCAAGGAAATGGCCTACATTCCCCTCGACCAGGACAGCAAGACCAAGGGCAAGGCCGCCGTAGACGTCATCGGCAACCCCCTCGGAAAGTCCGGAGGCTCCTTCATCCAGCAGATCCTCATCTTCGGCGTCGGCTCCCTCGCCGCCTCCACCCCGTACCTCGCCGTCATTCTCGGCCTGATCATCTTCGCGTGGTTCAACGCCGCCAACAGTTTGGCCAAGCAGTTCAACGAGGCAATGGCCGTTACTGAGGAGGGAGCCATCGACGCCGAGGTCACCGGTTAAAGCAAGTTTTATAGTGGTTATAAAAACAAAATACACAAAAAAGAAAAGAGCGTTACGTACAAGAAACGTTTTGTTCCCTTTTTTGTTCCCTCACTACCCTTCTTTCTTTACTCTTTTTCAATTCCCAAAACCCTAAACCCCGAATCAACTCAAACTCTTAATGTACTCAAGGTACTCCGCCGGCTTAATGAAGCTCGTGCTTCCAACAATGACCTCCTTTCCCCCCTTGTTCCCCGCCATAACCTCGTACCCCGCCCTGATCTCCGAATGGCATACCCCTCCGATCTGAAAGACGATCTGCCGACCTCCGGTGAACTTCCTGTTCACGAGGTCCTTAGGGTTGGTGCTGTTGGAAGTCTCGGCACCGGCTGTACCACCCCAACGAGAGTTGGAAGCTTTACCATCTCCCCCACTATCCTTCCCCCTCCTAACGCTGCGCCGAAAGTCGGACGAAGCAAAATAACGTTGTTAGAATTAAAAGCAGCGCGCGGGGGGGGGGGGAATGCGGTTTGCATCCATCTCGTGTGAAATTCCCCACTTCCTCTTCCACTCTGCACAATATCTTACCTCCTTGCGCTCCCCAT
>BRXX01000037.1:25904-36122 GCA_030267905.1 Triparma verrucosa | reverse complement strand
TCCGGCATCGGCAAAATACTAGGATACTCTTCCATACTCAACTTCTCCTCAACCAACTGCTCCATGATCCCCTTGAAATCGCTCACGTACCTGCTCATAGCGTAGACGCTATCCTTGTCAGATTTCCCCGTGCTTTTAACGCGTTTACTCCTGAACATGCTAGTGAAAGATTTTGTTTTAACGGAAGTCTGTTGTAACGTGACGCCTAACTTTTCAAGGTTAAGTATAATACTCTTTTCATCCTCATCTAAACCCGCAGCGCTGAATAACCTTTTCCTATCATCTTCGGTTATGCCTTGTTGGGAGATTATGTAGATCATTATAAGTCTTACAGAGTTATTACGATCGTTGTTACCAGCTAATACGTCGATTAAATTATCTACTAAAACCTTACTCTTAGGGACTTTACCTTCACTATCACAACCAGTTGAAAGAGTCTGTTCAAGCTCCGATATCTCCGAAAGATTCAAACTACCGAACACGTCCATACACCGATGCGCTAAATGCATGTGTTGACTCAATTTAGACAACGTCTCTCTGTACTCTGGTAACTCCTTTAAAGCGGCAGACATCTCGGAGAGGGACATGTCTGAACCGCTGTTCTGGGCGAGGGCGGCGCCGCCGTTTGAAGACACGAACTCACGAATCCGGTTAGACAAAGAGGTTATGACGTCGGCGATGTGGGAGTGACGGAGCTCGAGCCAGAGGGGGTCAGACTCGTTTAGGAGGACGTCCTTGGGTTCGGATTTGCCGGAGTTGGAAGGAGCGACGTAGGTTATGGCGTCGCCGTTTAGGGGGAGAAGGTCGTTCAGCATTGCCTCGTAAGTGAACTCGTGGAGGAGGGGGGTTAAGGGATCGGAGGTTCGGTCGAGGAGGAGGAGGGTGGAGCGGGAACGGGTAGTGTGGGACTGACCGCCGTGGAACCACCAGGAGGGATTCTGGGACATGAAGACGTTCAGGCGCTCGTGGAATTCTGGAGGAACAAGAGCGTTAGCGAGGTACCTAAAGGAGCATTGTTTTCCCCTTCTAAACTCCCCCCCCCCAAAACAAAACAAAACAAAACAAAACAAAACACCACCACCCCTCCCCCTCTTCTCACCTTGCGCCGTCTCCCTTGCTACCCTACTCCTCTTATCAAACCTAACATGCGGATACTCATTCATCGTCGCACACACCGTAACCAATTTCCCTGCGATATCACCTACCACCGTATTACCGGGCGGGTTGAGGTAGAGGGGACGGTAGGTGAGGGGAAGGTCAAGGTGGAAGGTGTGAGAGTTGGGGGTTAGGAAGGAGAGGTTTACTTCGGAGAAGGTTTTTATTCTAAGAGGAGGATTAAGGGGGATGGGGGAAGGACATAAAATTAAAAAAAAAACGAACGGGGTTAGAAATGGAAGGGTTTTCAGCCGTTCCTGTTCGCGTTGTGTCGTTCACGTGTTCGAAAGCCTCATTCTCACCTTTTGAGGAGGTTCTTTGCGGCTTTGATTTTAGCCATGCCTTCTTCTGAGACTCTCGTCATGAAAAATAAATGCACGTTCTTGTACATAGGCTGGATTAACAGGGTTTTGTCTTAGTCAGAAAAACAAAAGGTGTATGTGTAGATCGTATGTATGTGTTGTTGTCGTGGTCGTGTCGTGTGATATTCTCTCACCTTTTTAGCGTTCTCGAAATCCTTTATCACCAAATCAACACTCTCAGGCTCAACTAAATATATCCCGTCCATCTCGGGCATGGGCTGGCGTTTACTCTCGATGCCGTCGACGCTGGTTATCCTTTCTTCCATTAGCTGGTACATGCCGACGCAGGAGGAGATGGTGCGCATGGAGGAGGAATCGACGAGGAGGATGGACCAGTTTGAGGAGGAGGTGCAGGGGGAGAGGACGTCGGAGAGGAGACGGGATTGGACGAGTGTACGGAGGGACTGGGATTGTGACATTTTTTGTGAAGGAGGAGGAGGAGGGGAGGAGAGGAGGAGGCGAGAGGTGGTTCTCGAAGATTTGTTTAATGTGAAAAGGTGTTGTTTTTGAACAAGGTGGGCTAAACGTTGTAGATATCAGTCTCTAAGTGATGAGTTTAGCGATCGAAGAAGGGTTTAGTGCTAGCCGGTCCTATTTCAGAGACTTTTTATCGATCCTTTGAATTTTTCAGCAAATCCAGAGGGATGCCAATGGCCTTATCCCATTTCTGCCGTTTCGTCTCTAAAATATGCTCTTCGCACGATCGGCCCGCCTCGCCTCTCGCACCGCCACCATTGGCATGCAGCGACGACAGATGACCATCATACCTCAAGGGGCTCTCCAGTTCTTCTATAATAAGTGAGTTAAAGAGTGAGGAATGGCCCCTCTGCACCCGGACGAGAGACATAGCGTAGCGCATACAGTGTAAAATATCAATAAAAGCAGAGACTATATATTATTATTTGAACAACGAACACTACTATCAATAATCAATTCAATCATAGAACGATTATAAAATACTACCATAACGTCGTAAAAAAAGAAAACACACATAATCATCTGATCCTCAAAACAAAGTGAAGTGCAAAATCACATCCGACAACAATTGCCCTCCCCAACATGTACATACCTTCCACCCCCCCCCCCCCCCATTCCCCCCCAACTAACCCCCCCTCCCAGCATCGCAAAATCCAACATAACCTACATCGGCTTCATAGTCTCCGGTATCATAGTCTCCGAGACGATGTTCGGCGGCGTTACCGACGGTATTTGGAACGCTAAGAACAAAGGGAAGACTTATGAGACGATTGATTGGAGTGTTTTTAAGGAGGATGATGATGATGAGGAGGAGGAGGTGAGAGGGGGGTTGGAGGGGGGGGGGAGAAGGGGAGGAATTATGGCTTTAATTATCTAACGATAACAAATAACTACACACACACTTAATTGAACAGGATGATGACGACGAGTAGATAGTTAACATTAGTCCAGGGGATTTGGGGTTTGGGGGGAGGGTGGGGGGATCGTTTAAGATAAAAACAAATAGGAAAGGGGTTGGAATTTAAATTAATGCAGTTTATTATATTATTCTATAGAGCGGAGGTATTCTATAGAGCGGAGGTATGCGATTACATGGGGTGTTAAATCCTCGTTGTATCCATGCATGTCCTCGAAAATGTGGATGTAGAGGTCACTGTCTCCAAGGACTAGCTCGGAGCAGTTTAAGAAGACATGGCTACCAAACGTTTGAAGCGAGTCCGGGATCTTCACCTCTGTTAAACTCCTGCAATTATAGAAGGCTTCTTCACCTAATTCTTGAACGCGAGTGTGAAGGAGATCGACCTCTTCTAGGTTGGAGCACCTAGCGAAGGATGATTCACCAATTGTTGTTAACGACTTTGGGAATGATATGTCTTCCAAACTACTGCACCACGCGAAGGAACTAGTACCGATGATTGTAATGCCTTCGGGGATGTCTACAACGACGAGATTGGAGGCGTACTTGCAGGCCTGATCTCCGACCTTCGTAATATTCAGAAGGAAGACGACCTTTGTCACTTGCTTCATCCTTTCAGAATTAGCTTCATCAGAATTTATATCATTCCCTCTATGAACAATAATCTCGCCGAAAGGCTCATTTTCCAACTCAATCAGCTTCTTCTCAACTACCTTGTGCCAATTTCTATCAAGCCATCGCATCGCAACTAAAGTATCAGCCATCACGACACCAACAAACAGTGGCCTGAAGTCGTCTGTATGCATGAAATCATCACCTCCAGTGGCTGGGGTTTCGTCGGCAGCAGAATCAGACTCGCAGCCTTCATGTGCTTGCTCCTCGTCATCTACGGCATCTAAATTGTTAGGATCTAGTACCTCAATTGCATTCTAGAGGTCTTCAGACGTTCTTTTTGACATATCGTTAAATAATAAATTAAAAGTCTTCTTCAAAGCCAGCCTGAAGAAGACAGGATTTTGGATCAGTGTTTCAAGTCAAGTCATTTCCACATCTTCCCGCACCCCGTCATCCAAAAGATGAATCTAATCCTCCTCTTATGTACTCTCCTATCCTCCTCCTCCTCCTTCCCCCTCCTCCCTTCCTTAAATAAACTTCCTACCCTCCAAACACCTAAATCAGACATCATCACACGCAGGCTCACTTCTCTTCACCTTCTAGATCCAACACACGTCGACGTATTACACTCCACGTCGAACTTTATGGCGGAAGCTGTAGCGGCGGTGGGTGAAACTGAGAAGAACGGATGGTGGGAGCAGTATCTACAGATTTTTAAGGTGAGAAAACTAAAAAGGAGGAACCGGCGGAGTAAAGTCCAACGACACGAGGAGGTGTTACAATAACCCTCCGGTCCCTATTTTAGCTCGTTTATCATTTAACGTTCGATCTATTAAACACATCAAAAATGTTAACTAACACTAAAAAAATAAAACAAATACACCAGACCGGTCTCCTAATCGTTCACGATAACCTCGTCGATCCTCCTCTCGCGAAAATGGGCGTAGAACACACATGGGGAGGTAAGTTGTTGCTTTCGCTTGAAAGTTTGACGTTTCTAGAACGGGCAAAGGTTCTTATGTGTTAATAAATCGTTGAACGATGTTAATAGATTACGTGTTGAAGGTGGTAGCGTGCTTATGTGTGGAAGTGGGTTTACATGTTGTGTTGGCTGCGTGAAGTTTCACGTCGAGAGACGTCGTAGCGACGCTCGCCGCCGCCGGGTGGAGCAAGCAGGGTGGGGGGGGGGGGGGTAGAATGGACGATGGTGGGGGCGGGGGGGGTGGTACGAAACCTTCACCCTGTTATGTAGGTGTTGGGTGGTTCCGAAACCCGCTCTGGCGCGAAGACAGCCCGATCCTGTTCCGAATCCCGCTCTGGCGCTCTGGTCTGACCGCTCCCTCGGTACTCGCTAACGCGAGCGACCGAGACTTCGTTCGTTTTAAACCCCCCTCTAACCCCTCCCCCCCCCTCCCCTTTCCAGTCTCAATCGCAACCTTCACTTTATTCGTCCGTTCCGCCCTCGTCCCTCTCTCCTTCCAACAAACAAAATCAGCCGAATACATGAAAGCCCTCAAACCTTACCAAACCGAAATAAAAGAAAAGTTCGCCGATAACAAAGACATGCAAAACCGTGCTTTAAGTAAATTGTTTGAGGACGCGAATCAGAATCCTTTGGCTGGGTGTTTTATAAGTTTGTTGCAGCTGCCTATTTTTTTGGGGCTGTATAGGAGCGTTACGATTTTGGCTAAGGAGGGGAAGATTGATGAAGGATTTTTGTGGATACCGAGTTTGCAGGGACCGGTTGAGGGGCCGACTTTCAGGTGAGAGGGGAGGAATGGGGGGAGGGAGGTTTGGGGGTGGGAGTTTTTTTAGCATGACTCTTTCTGACGTTTTTGTCGTTTTTTCTAATATTCTTTTAGGGGGATGGATTGGTTGACGGGCGGCGGTAAATTTCCTTGGGAGTGGCACCCCACGATGGGTTGGGAGGCCGCCCTCCCTTTCTTGATAATGCCTGTCGCTTTGGTCCTCCTCCAGAGCTTCACGATGAGCGTCCTGACGCCGGCGCAAGATAAGGAAGGGATGACGGAGGAAGAAGCGGAACAGCTCGAAAGCAGTCAGGTGAGTCGTTTGTGCTTCAAGTCCCCGTCATGCACTGTTACAACTCCCCTCACACCCCCTTTTCAGAGAGTCCTGAAGTTCCTCCCTCTTATGATCGGTTACTTCTCCCTCCAAGTCCCCGCCGGCCTAACCATCTACTGGGCCACCTCCAACCTCTTCTCCCTCCTCCAAACGACCGCCGTCAAGCAATACTACAAGCTGAACCCCCCCGAGATCGAACTCCCAGACTACTGGGACGCCCTCGACGACGTAGCTAACATGAGCGACGAGGATAGGCGCGAGGCGGCGAAGGCTGGGATAAGGTGAGAGAAGGCACGCGCCAACAAACTATGCTCCAAACCGTGACGTTGCTGTGTAAATAAGTCAATTTTTTTGGTCTAACGTTTTCGCAAAAAACGTCGCAATCGCTTTTGTCATCTTAGCACCGGCCCCAAGTTCGAGGACTTGATGGACGAGGCAAAGTTCCATGTCGTCGTCGACAGGGAGCAGATGCCTCTACGGGCTGAGTCGGTGAGCTGGAAGAAGGTGAAAGGAGAAGGAGGGGGGCACGTGGCGGAACAGTTCAAGAGTTGGGGGGTTAAGAGTGTGGAGATTGTGGAGAGTGCTGTCGCGGTGGAATAGTATAAGATGAAGATGAAGAGGAGTTTAGGATCAAAATCGTTCGTCATGGGACTATTATTGTTTATATATATTTATTGTTTTCAGCCAGGAGGCAAATATTATTGACTTCCAGTTCCAGTATCGACTTCCAGTTCCAGTATCGACTTCCAGTTCCAGTATCGACTTCCAGTTGCTCGTTACGGGAACATATTATCCTCATCTTTCGATATATCCAACCCCACCCCCCTTGCTTACGCTAAATCCCCTCAATCATGTCCTCTCCCTCCTCGGAAGGGCCGAGGGAAGAGAAGCTTGAGGTCCCCTCCCCTCACCCCACAGACGTTCATGAGAGCCAGGATGTGACGGAAGGGGGAGGGGGGTGTCGCCCCCCTAGCTCTGATGCGCCAGGCATCGAATTAAAAGAATCTAGCAAAGTTTTGCGCAATCCTCTTACAGACGAGACGGAGGAGACCAAGGAAGTCAGTAATGAGCATGGCGTGGACACCGATTTAGACGTGCATGACGTCGAAAACCTTCCTCCCGATATTTCTCATCAACAACAACAGCCACCGTCCCTGATATCGGAAACTTCTACACAAGAGGAGCCGACGCCTATTCTGGTTACTGAGTGCCACACAGTTTATTCCATTTTGGCCTTCGCAATTTCCTCGATTTACCCAGTTGTTGCAGCATACTTCGTCTTCATCACTAAGGACGTTGACTTAAGAGTAATACGTG
Organism: Triparma verrucosa; assembly: GCA_030267905.1. Taxonomy (NCBI): domain Eukaryota; class Bolidophyceae; order Parmales; family Triparmaceae; genus Triparma; species Triparma verrucosa. Next base: position 29,198 of record BRXX01000037.1, on the reverse strand, counting down.
AATTTTGGGCCTCCACATTACTACCTATACATTCTTGGGCTACGATGATATCTTTTCTGCTGAAGGTGATCACTTCAACCCGAATAATCTAAACCAATTGTAGCTAACACATTTATTTGCAGCCTCGACGTTCTGACTGGAAGCACACAATTTTCCTGTGTATTCAGGCATTTTGCTTCACTGCCGGTTGGGCAATGGTTCAGTTCAGCATGTTGGAAGGGAAGAGACGCGCTGTTGAAATTGTAGTGCTATTTTCAATCAATTTATTGGTTCTTCCCATACCATTTAAGACCCGTAGGTGGGTTGCAGAGCTCAATGATAAAGAGCTCTCTGAATTTCTCACGGAAGGTGTGATTAAAGAGGGACTATTGATTGGTTTGGCCCAGCTCAGTTTTCTTATGTTCAGTTCAATACAGTGCAAGGCGAAAATCACATCAAATCATTATGAATGTAATAGAACAACTTACTCACAGCTGGGACTCGGAATGATGATCATTCTTTATCTCGGAGTTAAGATCCTGAGCCGCCTAGCTCCTAAAAGAATTCTCGAAAGGCACATTATTTCATTCAAGAGAGTCGTGGCTATGCAGATGAACACCGAAGAATATGTTCAGTGCTTTGGGCTTGCTATTGCAGCTGTTTCGGCTCTATATCTTGTCGGAAATTATGGTGCGGAAGGTAACTTTGAAAATAAAACCGAACGGATGACCATGATGATGGCGCTGGGCGTTGGGTGTGGCTGTCTTCTCTTGACGGCAATCTGGAAGGCCGTCGTAATCAGAGGCGAGGTGAAAGGAGGAGAGGGTGGCCAGAGGCACACAAAGGAGGCAGAAAGCATTTTGATTGAGACGTCCTCGTTCTGGTTTTACATGGGAGTGTTGTCCACTACATATGCTTCTGCGATCTGTGTTGCTGCGGCGGTAACGATGGACGAGTCTTACGATACGCTTTCCACAGCCTCATTACCGATCGTGGGATTGGCGTATGTAGGGTCCATCTTCTGTCAGCCAAGGAGGAGGAGCTCGAAAGATATGTGGAAGTTGCGCCTACATTTCATGAGCTTTGCTTTCATCAGCGAAATGTCTTTTGCGGTGTATGGATTTAGGGAGGGAGATTTTGGCAGTATCATTTTTCACTTCGTACGCCTAGCACTTCAGAACCTTACTTTCAATTTTGTGCTCAAGCTCCGAGCAGCCATCGGTCATCTCCCAGACGAAGACCTCGAAACGTTCTTGGTCGACACGCTATTTAAGGGAGGCTTGCAGACACTATTCTCTGTCCTTTTTCTAACTTTCAGGACGACAAAATGCATTTTCGAGAAAGGGGGTATGGAAGAGTGTACTAACACATCCTTCTGCTCGACTTTTATTTCACTCTACCTATTACTTTGGTGGGGGACAAAACTAGTCCAGGGAAGCGTTAGGAGCGAGTGGAGGAAAGACTTGAACTTATCGATCGAGAAGATCGCAAAAATGGACATCTCACTAGGACGAGGGGGCGAAGGCGTCTTGATCCTAGTGACAAGCATCTGCGGAATTTTCCTCTTCTCCATAATAACGAGCGCCGATGAAATTGATGTGACAGCAATCCACATTATAGGATATATAGGAATGGCAGCTGTTCTTGGATGTTTCATTTTTGAGGCGTATTCGAGCTTGAAGGCGCAGCAGCGGAAACTCGTGCTGTCTGAAAGTGGCAAGGTAGACGTACAGGCGACAGTAATCGAGGAACCGGTTAAGGAGGTGAGGGTTGGTTATGGGAGTTAATTTTTTTTAGTCTTATGCGAAATTCTAACACGTATAAAATTTCTTTGACAAGTAGTGTTCTTGGCTTTATATGGGCTTTAGCTTCCTTCTGACTGCATTATACTCGTCTATGAACTTTACTTACGGTGTGACGCTGGAGCATGAGTACTGGTTGCTGGGGAATCTAATATTACCTATTGCCGCACTCTCGTTTGTAATGGCAGTGGTGTTCAAGCCAAAGAGAACAGATGCCGGCTATAAGATGTTTCTGTTCTTGCACTTTTTCTCGGGTCCTATCCTCTGTGAAGTTGGCTTAATAGTTGGCGACCTAAAACTGGGGAACTTATCATTGGTCCTCTTCTCCCTAATTGGGATTACTATCCATTGTTTTGCATTCTGGTTAGGATTGAAGCTTCGCGAATCAGCAGCGATGCTTCCACCCCAGGAGTTGTCGGACTTCTTGTGCCAGACGATCTTGGAGAAGGGCGCGGCCGCCATGGGCACAATGCTCTTCTTCTCGTTCGAAACAGTTTCGTGTTTCATTAGTCAAAAGTCCCTCGACAATGGACAGTGCACTAATACCTCTAACGTGGCGACTCGTTTATCAATTTACATCACAATTATAACCACATTATCGATCGTGAGCAAGTCAGTGCCGAAGAGCGTTCAAATGGAAACGACGTGGGAGCTCTCAGCAATCGCCTCGTTGAAGGGCTTAAAGTGGTGGCAGCGTGTACAGGGAACACTCATGGTTATCACAGCGATATCATCACTCTATTTACTCAGTGCTCTCGGAGTTGAAGGAGACAGGAACGACATGCTGTTCTTTGTAGGTTCGATGGGATCAGTAAGTTTAGGCGTTACCTTTCTCATCAGCGCAACCATGCTAGTAAGGATTAAAGCCGAGCACCAACGTGGTGGAAACTCGGAAATGCTAGACAGCCCAAGATCAGACCGAGGAATCTCATCCAGTGAGCTGGAAGACGGAATGCTCATGGGAGCTCTATTATAACGACACAAAATTTACACAAAGTAATGTCTGAACAGTCAAAACAGTCTACTTTGCCCTAAAATGTTCTTTTTTCTTTATATTAAGCATTCACGCGTGCTGCTTCAAACCCTCGATTTTCTCCCTGCACTCCTCGTCGGTGCTTATCTCCTCGCTGAAATCAGCCAGCACGCTGTACCTTTCCTCCGGCTCCTCCACGAAGAGGCTTTGCACGATAACCTTCGCCAGCGTCAGCCTGCTCGTCTTGTTCTTCATCTCCTCCTTCAAGTTACTGGCCCTGACGGAGTCAGAGTCACCCTTCTCCTTATTTTTCAAGGAAACGTCGATGCTGTCCCCGAGCAGTATTTTTACGCCCTTCCTGGCGTTGACGAAGGTCCTCTTGACGATCTCCTAAGAACGAGGGGTCGCAAAACGGAGTGTTAGTATTTAAAGGCGGCTCGAATGCCTATGAAAAGTAAGTTAATCATGGGTGAATTATCTTCCTCACCTCCGGCCCCGACCCGCAAACCTTATAATACAAATCCCCCAACCCATCCTTGC
>BRXX01000037.1:394-24332 GCA_030267905.1 Triparma verrucosa | reverse complement strand
CCCCCCCTCTCCCATCTTAATTCGTCTCCCTAAACCCTTTCATAACACACCCCCCAACATCCATAATAACCAACCATTCCTCCCCCCCTTCAATCAATCTCCTCTCCGCCTCCCCCACCTTGAGACAAACCTCCGCCTTCCCCAAATCCCCCATCCCACTCTCAACAACCAAATCGCTCAACCCCTTAAGTATCAAACTCCCACTCCAACCTCCAGCGATTAAATCCCCAACTTCCCTCTGCATACCTTCATACCTCCCTCCTTTCAATTCTTTCATCAAACCTTCCATATCTTTAGCAGGTATATCCCCACTAGTCATCAAAACAATATCCTTAGTAATAACCTTTCCATTAATATTACTAGAACTCTGCAACGTCGTAACAGCACTCCTCATATCACCTTCACTTAATCTATTAATTAATTCATATACACCTTCTTGAACGTTTAAATTCTCATTTAATGATATTTCACTTAATTTTGATATAACCGCTTCAGAAGGTAAAGGCGTGAAACGAAATTTACTACATCGAGATGCTAACGGCATAATAATCCTACTGACGTAGTTACATATGAGGAGGAAACGGGTTACTTTTGAGTGGGATTCTATTATACGACGGAGGGCGGATTGAGCGTCCGTTGTTAGGGTGTCGGATTCGTCGAGGATTATTAGTTTGAAGGGGGGGCAGGGGTGGGTGGAGAGGTCGGTGGGGGAAGGAGTTGTTACAGTTAGGTTTGCGAAGGTCTGGGGGATTTAAGGTGTTAGAGAGATGTTGTTTTTGAGGGCGATGCGAAGGGTTGTTCTGTTGGGCGAGGGCGCGCGTTGTGTGTGTTTAGTTTTCTCACCTTGATTTTATTACGGACAGTTGACAATCCACGTTCATCACTAGCGTTCATCTCTAGCACTCTTGACTTGTACAAAGTAGGAGGATAAAGTTGATGAGTCAACGCTAAAGCCATGGAGGTTTTACCGGTACCGGGAGGACCGTAGAAGAGGAGGTGAGGGAGCTCGTTTGATTTAATGGCGGCTGAGAGGGAGTTTGAGGTTTGGGTTTGATGTTTTACGGCTTCGACGGATTTGGGACGGTATTTCTCGACCCAGGGTTGGGTGGAGGAAGGAGGAGGAGGGGTGGGAGTAGTGTCGAGGTCCATGTCGTCGGTGAGGACGATAGGATCGTCAGAGTTTGCAGGATGAGGAGGCATTGTATTGTATTGTACTGTGTGTGTGCAGCTGTATACAAGGACAGGAACCCGTGGGATAGTTGTTGAGGATGGGGATTGTGTGTGAGTGGGGATTGTGTGGGCCAAAACAGCAGTAGCCGTAGGCGGGACGGAGGGAGTGTGGCGGGAATGATCAATTATTTGACAAATGAAGAACGATACGGCCTTAAGAATGATATCGTTTGAATATAAATATATAGCATATGGATTGAGGTTACTCACTTAACGAATATAGTTTGCGAATGACTGAGAAATAGCTGTTTTGGGAACTGTTTTTATCCTTTTTCCCACCCAAAATTATTTCCCAGGGATAAATCAGGATAAATCATCGACATACAGTGTACTGTACATATTCTCTATAAGTTTGCTCAAAGTCAACATAAAGTACCTCAAGTCAGCATTACTTTATTGTAATAATCGTATTTAATCCTCATTTAGAAGGTTTCCTCGTTTGGCACACCTCATCACCGAGCACAGCGAGCACAGTTGCCTTTACGAGTCGTCTCTAGTCGTCTCTAGTCGTCTCTAGTCGTCTCTAGTCGTCTAAAATGTACTCAATAATAATACTCACGATAGTCCTAGTCCTTACCATAATATTATCCGTAAAATCCTACATTCCACCTTTAAATGTCCCTTTAAAGAATGCCCCAGTAAAGGCCCCATTATCTCCAAAACCTTCCCTCCCCGCCTCCTCCCTCCGTCGCGCCTCCATCCTCTCCATCCTCCCTCCCCTCCTCCTCCTTCCCCTCCCCTCCCTCGCCTCTCCCTCCCCCCCCCTCCCAATAAAAACCTCCGACCTCCTAACCCTCCTCTCCACCTCTCCCACCTCAATCTCCTCCATAACCTTCCAAACCCCATCCCTAACAACCGTAACCATAACCTTATTAGACGGCACAACATTACAGACAATCGATACAGTCGAAAGTTCAACTAGTCCTTTGAGTCCTTTAAAGATTATTAGTAGATGTAGAGATTATAACGTTAAGGTGAGAGATTATCATTCGCTTTTTACTCAATGAATGAGACGTTTTTTTTCTTACCGAGACACACACATAACGATGTTTGACTGTTTAGTATGAGACGGAATTAGGTGGAAAAGGGAATCGTCTTAATTATGCTAATAATCGAGGTGAGATTCAACACATTTTTTAATGGAAGGTTCGAAAGGTTGTAGCGGCTTGGTTGATTTTTAAAGATTATCTAACTTTTAATCAACATTTGGTCTTATTTAGTTAAAGAAGCACAAACTAAACAAGATATGAAAAGGATTAGAGTCGCTGAGGATGAAGAGTTTAGGAAGAAAATCGTCGAGGAGAGGGAAGAGCTTTAGGGAATTACGATTGTTTTATTATGTGAACGGTGCTTTTTTTTACGTTTGTTTTATGAGAATGGAAGAGCTTTAGGAATTACGATTGTTTTATTATGTGAACGGTTTTTTTAAAAGTTTGTTTAATGAGAATGTTGTTATGTTTCAGCTTGTTTTGTGATTGTTTCGTTTGTGTGATTTGAGTTGGCTTGCCACCTTTGCCTTGTAATCGCATCCGTCTTGATCGCAGGGGTGCCATTGAACGTCAATATCATGGACTTGCTGTTTGTGTAGTTTGAGGGTGCTTGCTTGCTTTGTCTTGTAGTCGCACCCGTCCTGATCACAGGGGTGCCATCGGACGTCAATATCATGAATCATCTGTTTGTGTAGTTTGAGGTTGCTTGCTTGCTTTGCCTTGTAGTCGCATCCGTCTTGATCGCAATGGAACCATTGAACGTCAATATCATGAACATACTGTTTGTGTTTTTTGAGGCTGCCTGCTTGCTTTGCCTTGTAGTCGCACCCATCTTGATCGCAAGAAATCCAGACCACATCGATCCCATGCTTCGCGGCCTTGTGATTCTTCATATCAGTCGTATAGCTAGTCTTATATTGACACCCTGCTATCCCGCACATCCTCATAACCTTGCCCTTTTTATCCCTCACCAAATCTCCAGCAGCACCTCTGCCTGCAAAAATAACTGAACCATCATCCAAATCTCCCTCTGTGATATCTGTTGCGACTATCGACTCGTCCCCGGATCCCGTCATAGGAGTGGCGTTCGCACTATCACTTCTTAACAAAATATGTTGATATACCACCCCACTCACAATCCCCCCCTCATTGAGAATATCCACTGCGCCTCCACCTCCTCCTGGACTCAAAACAACATTATTCGACCCAGGGGCGAACTGGCTTAAGCTTATAGTTTCATTCACACTCATGAATCAAGTAACCCTGTCAAAAGGAAGTAAATTAAGCCGAAAATATATCTAATAAGAATCCAAAATGCTCCTGCTGTCAACACTTCTCTGAAATCTGAAAACTGAAAACGCAGCTGACTAACTTTTCACCATTCAATCAGCGTGTCACAACTTGTCCGCTCAGCAGATCAGATAAGACAATAAACTAGCATAAAAGCACCTCGTCCACGCCAGCACGCCCTCTGAATCCCCAAAATGTCCTCTCAAACGGCAACTGCACCTGCCCCAGGCAGGCGTTCTGAGAGTCCCTCACAACTTCTTTCGGGCGTTCCTCCAAGAAATGTTGCAGATGAGGGGTCGACAGATGCCCCTGACCCCCCTTCAGACGTTCCAGACGTCGAAGATTTTGACCCTCCAACTGTTTTGGACAATCCTCTTACGACGGACACTGGGCATCCTGAGGCGGAGGAGACAAAGGAAAACAAGCCGACGAAGTCTCAGCCAACCAACACTTCTACCGTACCAGCGCTCGTGACCGAGTGCGCGACTGTGTACTCTGTTTTGATGGCTTGCATCACGACGAGCCAGCCAGCCTTGTACGCTTATTATGCTCTCACGGGAGACGAGAAAGCATACCAGTTCTGGGTGTGGATTACTTTGCCAATGGCTGTATCGGCGATAGGAATTTCGTTTGTTCTTAAGCCTAGACGCAATGACTGGCAGTATAAGGCATTCCTCGTGCTTCAGTACGTGCTCTTTACGTGGGTTACAGAGTTCCTCATTATGGTCGGTGATGACTTTGCCAAGGGTACGTCAATAGGGGCGAGCGTACGATCAGTTTCCTGGGTAGCCCTCCTCAAATTTGGAATGTATTGCCGGTCCCATATTGCGACGCTGCCCGACGAGGACCTCTCCAAGTTCCTCACCAAGGACGTTATCATGGGGGGCGTGCTCGTTGGTTTGGGACAGCTCAATTTTCTAATGTTTGCGAGCATCCAGTGCGATGGAAACGCAGACAACTGGAGACAATGTAACCGAACCTTTTATAGTCAATTAGGGTTGGGTGGTATGGTCACGCTGATCACCATCATCAAGCTCGCCTTCGGTGTTGTGCCAAAACGAATCCTCGAAAGGCACATTATTTCTCCGAAGAAAGTCTTTGCCATGGACTTGAATTTTGAGGAAGCGGCGCAGTTCTTCGGCCTTGCTATTGCCGCTGGGTGTGCACTCTATCCGTTGGGCAACTACGGAGCTGAGGGAGATTTTCTTAACGAAGCCGAGAAATACGCCGCATATATCGTGCCGAGTATTGGAGGCGGCTGTCTTCTATTGACGGCGGTTTGGAAAATGGTCATCATCAGGGGAGAGATAGTGCGCGAAACGGAGGAGGCGGAGGGGACAAGACAACTTCGTGAGGGCGAGTCTTCCTCAGACCTCACGTTGCTGGAGGCCTCCTCGTTCTGGTTTTACGGGGGAGTTTTAGCGACTACATTTCAGTCTGCTGTCAATATTGCTGCGACGGTAACGATGGACGAGGGAGGGTATTACGCAACACTAGCTAGAGTCTCGCTTCCGATTGTGTTACTGTTATACATAGGATCTATAGCCTGTCAGCCGAGAAAGAGGAGTCCGAAAGATATTTGGAAGTTGCGTCTACATTTCATGAGCTTTTGTTTCGTAGGCGAGATGGCTTGGGCGATGCATTATTTTAGGCAGGGAGACTTCGGCAAAATTATTTCACAATTCGCACGACTTGCAGCCGAGACACTTTTATTCCTTTTCGGGCTCAAGCTCCGCGCAGCCATAGGTCGACTACCAGACAAAGACCTCGAAACGTTCTTGGTCGACACGCTCTTCAAAGGCAGCTTAAAGAATCTGCTTTCCATCCTTTTCCTAACCTTCAGGACGACCAAGTGCATGTTCGAGAAAGAGAGCGTGTCGGGATGTTCCAACTCCTCTTGGTGCTCGACAACGATTCCAGTCTTCATTCTATGTTGGTGGGGAACGAAGTTGGTTCAGGGAAGCGTTAGGAGCGAGTGGAGGAAAGACTTGAACTTGTCGATCGAGAAGATCGCAAGGATGAGGGATATCTCACTTCGACGTGGGTTGGCAGGGTTTTTGACTCTGGTGACTGGCGTCTGCACAATCTTCCTCTTTTCCATGATGAGCGCTGATGAGTTGGATGAGACGACGATTACTGTTGTTGGTCTTACTGGAGTCGCAGCAAGTCTTGGAGTTGTCGTTTCCGAAATTTATTCTACCTTGAAGGCGCAGAGGGGGAGGTTTGAATTGTCCGAAAGTGGTCAGGTAGACGAACGAGCTTCGGAATTCGAGGAACCAGTCGACGAGGTGAGTGGAGAGGAGTTCAATTGTGAAGCACTGGAATTCTTACACGTGTTCGTTGTTTATTGGATCTAGTGCTCTTGGGGTTTTGTGGGAATTAGCTTCCTTTTGGTGTCAGCATTCGCAGCGCTGAGAGTCTGTTACGGCGTTACACTGGATGATAAGTATTTCTCAATGTCTATTCTAATATTGCCCATCGTCGGACTTTCATGGGTGATGGCGGTGGTGTACAAGCCCAAGAGATTAGACGCCGGCTACAAGCGCTTCCTCTACTTTCACTTCTTCACATTTAATTTTGTCAGTGAAGGTGGTGCCGCAGTTGGTGATTTACGAAAGGGCATGATACTCCTTGGGTGGTTCGCCATTTTTAGGATCTTTATTTGGTGCTTGACCTTCTGGCTAGGATTGAAGCTCCGTGCATCAGCGGCGAAGCTTCCACCTCAAGAGCTGTCCGACTTCTTGTGTCAGACAGTCTTGGTGAAGGGCACGGCGGCCATGGGTACGATGCTCTTCTTCTCATTCGAGGCAGTATCGTGTTTCATCAGTCAAAATTCTCTTGTCAATGGACAGTGCACCAATACTTCAATTGCGGCGACGCTACTATCCTTGTACCTCGTAACATTAACCACGTTGTCGATCGCCAGCAAGACAGTGCCGAAGAGCGTTCAAAGAGAAACGGCGTGGGAACTCTCATCAATCGCAACGCTGAAAGGGTTCAGATGGTGGCAGCAGATACAAGGAGGACTCGTAACAATCACCGCGATAGCTTCGCTCTATCTCCTGAGCGTTCTAGGAGTCGAAGGAAACGGGAACAGCACGGTATGGATCGTAGGGATTACAGGAGCTGGCAGCATAATTTTCGCTACTCTTATCGTCATGGCCATGCTAGTCCGAACCAGAAACGAGCACCAACGAAACACAACCGTCGAGTTGCCGACCGAACAAAGATCTGCCCGAAGAATTTCTGCCGGACAGGTAGAAGAAGGAATGTTCGCGGCTACACTGGTGTAAAAAAATGCAAAGAATTGCGCCTCACAAAGCAAAGGCAGTGTGAAAAAATAATAATGGGTTGTTTTCTTTTTTTCGTGTGTGTGTTTTCTCTTTAGTTACCTAATTTCCCCTCCTGCTTAATATTCTTAAAAAGGCTCCCTCCCCCTCCCCCTCCCCTCTCCTTCAACATTCAACCCTCGTCCCTGATTTATACTCCCAAACCTTCTTCCCCAACCAAACGCTTAACCTTTTAGTCGTCTCGATAGGCAAAACTTTAGCGCAGACTTTAACGACCGGCTCGACGACTTTAAGAACTTTAACGGTCTCGGACGCGGAAGAGTACGTCGAGGAAGAGAGCGTAACGCAGGAGGAAATGTAAGGAGAAACGAACGAATCTATTTTCTCCGGCAGCGTCGAGTTGATGTGTTGGGATATTTTTTGGGGGGCTTTTGAGAGGACGTAGTTTGAGGCAGTGGTCGTTAGGGTCGAGGTCTTCTTTAGGAGGGAGGAGAGGTAGGGGCGGGTGGAGGAGGAGGTTTGGAGGAGTTCGTAGGAGGAGGTTAGGTAGGTTAGGGAGGTTTGGATGGGGGTGTAGGGGGGGTGGGTGGAAGGGGGGGAGGGGGTTAGGGGGACGACATTCAGGGAGGAGGTGGAGGTGTGGCTGGGGGAGTAGCTGGAAATTAAGAGGTGGGAGAGGGTTAGAAAGGTTGGAACAATAAGGAGAGAAGAGAGTGAGAACCGATAGAAGGCGAGGGGGGGGACATTCGGCGGCGACGAGGTTCAGCGAGCGACGCCTGGGGTTTCGAGTTCGCTAAATTCACTCTCCCAACCCTCACCAACCCCCGATGATGCAGCTTTACGCACCTCTGCTTTATCGGGGTAATATCTCCTCCATCGGAACTCCTGAGGTCCGAGAAATTGAACGACATCTTATCAGGAACCTCAACCGGCTGCAAGTTCTCTTTCTTTGACTCAGTCGCCGCGACCTTGTCCGGGGCAGGCACTTGAGGGCGGGGACTTTTGCTCCTTGAGTTCTTCTTGCCCTTCTTGCTCCTCTTCCCTCTACGGGGCGGTGGGGCTGCGTGGTTTGACGTTATGCGGGGAATGGTACTAATCTTGGATCGTATATGGGACGACAGAGCGTTTGCTGTTGTGTAGGGCTTGCTAACAAATGACAATCCGTGTTCCATCACAAGATGACAAACACAATTTGTAAAGCCCATTATTTATGGAACTTCGCTGGAAAACCCACATCATTTACCACGCAAATTTCACATCATCCAACCCCATCCCCACGCTCCCATTCCCCCCGTGACAGCACATGTTTGGCGGTTTATCAATGAACGCCCTCAGGGCAGCCCCAGGTACAAATTTAATCCACATGCTTTCAGAGCTGTTGCTTGTCGTCGAGCCAGGACAAAAATATTACGTCGAACTAACTCCTAACCCCACCCTTTCCCCCAAAACCCTTCCACCGCCTAGACGAAGCACCCGGATTCCAAATCCCGAAACCAACAAATACCGCGCCTCATGCCTCTCAGTCTCAGTCTGGAGAGCCCGAAGAGCAGGGCTATGTCAACTACGAATTGGTGAATAAAGTGATGAATCCTAACATAGTGAAGGCTCTGTCTGCCGCCGAAGCTGCTTCCCCTTCCAACCTAACGGTCCTCGTGTACGACAAGAATAGGTGAGGCTTCCGACCCTTCCCTTCCCTTCCCTTCACATCATCCATCAAACTCATCAACTCACTCTCGCCCTTTGCAACATCATGACAGCTCCACCCGCGCTCCCCTAATTGCGGCTTTGAAAAAGATTGTCAAGGTGAGAGGAATCGTCTGCAAAATACACCCGCCCCCCTCCCCCCCTAACAATCTCCCCCCCCCTCCCCCCCCACCAGCGCGTTATCGTCGCTGACGACCTCGCCTCTGCCGCAGCCATAATAAACCGCAACAACTCAGATCCCGCCAGGACCCGCAACGCCGTCAGGCTACTGATATGCAATTTGGACGTCGTGTCGATGCGTATAATAGAGTTCGTGCAGTCGAGGCTGACGGGGGAGGTGAGAAGAACAATGCCGAGAAATGAATTTCATCGTTCCGACAATCGAGAGCATCGAAGACTTTGTTCTAACTCTCGTCGCTTCGCTCGTCACTTCGCTCGCCGCTTCGCTCGTCGCTTCGCTCATCTCATCGCAGCACGGCCGGATGGAAACTATTCCCGTTTTGCTGACCGTTGACGATGGCACTGTGGCCCACGTCGATTCGATGGCTTCGCAGAGCAATCTCTCGATTACAAAAACCCACACAGACACCTTGGCGGAGCACTCCACCTTAACGGGAAATCCAACGGTGGCCGCTCCCATAACTTCGAACCAGCAGGACATGCTGACGACGGCCTTGGAGGACTTTGGCGTGGTGGCAGGGTACATCAGTTGCAACCACACGCCAGCAGAGCTGGAGAGGGTGATAACGAAGTTGGCGAGGAAGTACGCGGAGGTGTACACCGTGTACCAGGACTTGAGGGCGTCTGTGGAGGAGTTCACTTACCCCAAGTATCGAGGGGACTTCGAGGGGGACGACGAGGAGTTTTTGGAGGTGAGAAGCTTCAATTGACGGACTCGCTAACCCTAACAGTATCTAATCCGATCTTCGCGCTAACCCTAACAGGAGGAGGAGAAGAAGAATGCCTCGACCAGTTTCACTCCTGCGAAGCCCTCTATGGAGAATAAAGATGCTCAGCTAAAGGCGTGGGCGAAGGCCAAGGCCGAGTCGCCCAAGAACGCCAAGAGTCCAATGGGAAAAGGCCTCTTCAAAAACTTCTCCAAGCACCTCGTCAAGGACAACAAGGCGCACCAGACGTCCAACGCCATCAAGGCCCTCGTGGGCGGAAGTGACTTCGACTTCGACCAAGACAAGATGAAGCGAAAGTCGGAGAGCAGGAAGGCGGCCAGGCCCAAGGTTGGCTTGAGCAGGTGCGTCAACACGGTCAGGGTTATTTCTTTCTTTTCATTTCAGTAACAGCGGCGCGGCGGTGACTCGAATACTAACTAGTCATCCTCGCCTCGTTCACAGCGAACATTTGAGGCCTGAAATGTTCCGCAGGGGCGGGCCCAAAAATTTACCCTCCAACACGCCCAAGAACTCCGCTGGATTTCACGTCTTCACACCCACCGCCAAAGCTAAAAGCAATCGCCGCGGCGCCAGCGCCCGGACCCCGAAACCGATGATGTCCCCTTACGCGCGAACGCCCGGTGGAAAAGCCTTCGAGGACCCGCATGCCGTCCACCTGGCCCCGGCGATGGAACCCTTCGTCAAGAAGGAGAAGCCCGAGCTCGGCTCTCCCCGCACCTCACGGGGCTTGCCTGTGTCGAAAGTCGCCACCCTAAAATCCCTCACGGACGCCCAAAAGGCCGCAGAATGGGCGAAAATGCGAACAGGTAAGTTGACACGTTGGCGCGTTGACATTTCGACCTCGATCAATACCAAAACTAACAAGTCGCTTCGCTCCTCCGCTCAAAGGAACCCTTCGAGTCGCGACGGCGGACGAGAAAATCAGAGCGATGGCGAACAAGAACGTCATGGAGGATATCGGCCTTAGAAAGAAAGAGACGGAAGAGGAAAGGGCCGAGAAGGAGGAAAGTCGGCGGGCGAACTTGGCCGAAAAGGTGAGAGTGTGCGAGGATCGAAGCGACGAGTTGAAAAGGCGGGTGTACTGGATATTGACGTGCATGGTCAATGCTTGCTGCCAAATTATATGCCGTTATTGACAACACGAACGACCTTCTACTGCCACTCGCTTCGCTCGTTGCAGCTTCGAGAACGAATCCAAGCCCGCCGCGCGAGTCTAGCGGACAGCTCCGCCTCCCCCTCCGCCGCCGCCCCGGGCAACATTTTGAAGGGCTTGTTCACACGGTCCCCGAACCGCCCGAATTCCGCGCCAAATCGGCGCGGATCGGCCGTCAAACCTGTGTCGATGGCCGAGGTGCTCATTGCCGCCGTGGCCAAAAACAAGCAAGAGACAACCCTGAAGTCGGTATTGAAGGAGGCCAGGGCAATCCCCCCCGACATGTTGCAGTACGACCTGATGGAGATCAAGCCGGGCCAGGCCAGCAGGTGAGGAGCGAACGGAAGCGAGTGTGAGGCCACTACTACCGCTATTCTAACTCGTCGCTCGTCGCAGCCTTGCGGCGACGCACTTCCTGAGAGTGGGTTACCAACTGCAGCAGGCGAAAAATTACAAGGAGGCCGTGCACTACTTCCAGAAGGCTTGCAACGCGGAGCCTTACAATTCTTCCGCCCGGTTCTGCCTCGGCGTGGCCTTTGACAAGGTGAAGGATTACTTCAAGTCCCTCGCGGCCTTCAGCAAGTGCGTCGATATCGAGGAGGAGAAGGTGAGCAGCAGAATGGTCGAGGAGGAACTAGCTCAAGCAAGCAATAACCTAACGTCGTCGGATCGTCGCAGGTCAAGAGGTCCAAAAACTTCAAGTCTTTCGAGGATAAGTTGGAGGAAAAGAAGGCCAAGGCGGCAAAAATGGGGAAAATGGGGAATTCGATTGTGAGCGGGGACGGAACAGAATCGGGCGGGGGCGGAGCCAACGCCGCCGCGGGCTCCGCTAGCAATCCGCACGCAATCACGCTCCCTCGAGTATACTTCAACAGGGCCCTCGTCGCCGTGCACCTTGGCGACGACACCGCCGCCTTGGCGGACTTGGACACAGCCCTGAAGCTCGCCCCGAAGGACAAAATCTGTCGCGGTGCCAGGGCCGTTATTTTCAGAAGGATGGGCCGGTGGCTTGAAAGCCAGAGGGACTACATTTTCGTCGAGAAGCTCAAAAAGGAGGAGGAACAAAAGCGCATCATTCAGAAAAGGAAAATGGTCGCGCAATCAACCACAGCCGCCGCCGCTGCCTCCGCCGCTGGGACGACCAAAAAGAGCAAGAGGCCGTCTACTGCGCCTGCGGCTCGACGCAAGGGTTCCGTGAAGAGCACCAATAAATCAGATAAGGTCGAGCAGCAAACGCCCTTTGAGCGGACTGAAGAAGAAAATGACCCGAGGAACGCTTTCATGAAGCAAGTCAAGAAGGGGCTGGAGGACGTTGAGAAGGTGGACCGCCAAAATAGAAGGGAGGCCCGACCCGCCCGTTTAGGTGGTTTCGCGAGCACGATAGACAAAACCCCGGAAGCAAGCCCGACGCACAAAGTGGGAGTAAACGCGATAGAGAGGAGCAGCAACATTGGGCTGAATATCAACATGATGAACATCGAGCCCAACATTGAGTTGGTCGAGAGTGACGACGAGGACGATGAAGACGAGAGCCAGGCGGTGAGACTCAGCAGACAACCCAGCGTCCTCAGCGAAGAGAGTCCGGCGGAAAAGACATCACACGAGGAGAAGGAGGAGGCTATCGACGTCTTTACACCGCTGCCCACCAAGACGAGGAAGAACAACTTCTACGAGGGGGATTTGAGCCAGCCCGGTTCGACGACATCGAGGCGATCCTCAATGGGGAGAACGCCACTGGCCACCGGGAGGAGCCAGCGATCGGCCTCATTCATCACGAAGGAAGATTTGGCGATGAACGCGCCCGATCTAAACGCGTTCAAGGTTCAGATGGGAATGGACGTGGAGCTCTTTGACAAGTTGTTCAGCGTGCCGACCGACTTGCAGACCAGCCTGTGTGTGGTGCCGGATAAGAGAAACGTCACCGACGTGGCAAGGATACAGAGGGTGCTGGCTGACTTCGAGATCATGGAGGATCTGGACGACGACACTTTGTCAGTCCTGGCTCGGAACGTAGAGTACAGGACCGTTGCAAAGAGCCACGTGGCCTACCTTCAGGGAGAGGAGGCGGACGCCCTGTGTCTGTGCGTCAGCGGCACGGTAAGCGTCCGCATGACCTCCGACGGGGGGGTAGTCACGGAGGTGTGCGAGCTGGGGCCAGGGGACTGGTTCGGAGAGGTGAGCGAAGAAAACTGAGGAGCGAGGAGCGAACTGAGGAGCTGAGAATGTTCCGAGCTGAGAATGTTCTCTCGTTTTACGGCTGCGCTAGGGGTTCCTGTCTAGATTTGATACCACTGAGGAGCGAGCTGAGAATGTTCTCTCGTTGTACGGCTGCGCTAGGGGTTCCTGTCTAGATTTGATACCATTATCGTGGCTACGAAATATTCTAATTCGTTGCTTCGCTCTCGCTCGCTCGCGTGCAGTATTCGCTACTGATGAAGGGGGCGAGCCAGGACTGTAGCTACTTTGACCCGAAAGTATGGAAGGAGAGGCCGGAGGAAGACGACGGGGAGGAAGAAGGACAGGAGGGGGCCGAGGGCGGGGGGGGGAAGGGAAAGAAATCGCTGAGGAGCAAGTCCGCTCCGCTGAGGGAGACTTACTTCTGCACTGCAAATTGCCAGTTCATGCTCATCATGCGATCTGACTTTGACGCGCACCTGAGGAATAAGTGCAACGAAATACAGAAGGAGAAGTTCAGGATTTTGAAAAGGAGCAAAATCTTCAAGGGGTGGAAGACCGACGGGATCATCAGGCTGGCGAGGATGGCGAGGATGAAAACCATTCCGAGAAAGGAGCAGATCGTAGTGCAGGGGAAGGAGTGCGACAGCATGTATTTCATCCAGAAGGGCATCTGCAAGGTCAAGAAGTACCCCGACAGGGTGGCGCTGTTGATCCGAGACCAGCACAGGTTGAAGAGCGAGCTCGAAACGATGAGGTTGAAGTACAGCTACCACCACACCTTGCACAAGCTGAAGAGGGGGGAGGGGGGGGGAGATGAAGGGGGAGGAGGAGGTGGCGAGGAGGAAAAGAAGAAGCGAAGGAAGGAGAGGTGAGGATTTTTTAATTTGTGTGTGCGTGTGCGTGTGTGTTGCATCTCACAATTAATTTTCGTCGCAGGTTCGTGGGCGTCATGGCCAAGGCCCAGAAACTCCTTCAGGGGAAGGGCGTCTTCATGGGCGTCGACCACGTGGCCCAGGGCGAAGAAGCCCAGGTCAGGACCGAAAAGAAGCTTGCTGATATCTCCAGGCTGATCCAAAAGTACAGCAAGGACGACGCCAGCATGACGAAGGAGCCGAAGGTAATCGAAACGCTCGTCGCGCCCTCCTTCTTCGGCAGCGAGAGCATACTAGACCCGAAGCACAGCATTTCGATGGGGACCGTGGTGGCATACACCGCAGTTCACTGCCTGGTAGTTCACAAGATCATGATCCAAGCCTTCGACATCCACTTGGATTTTTTAAAGGCGGTGAGAGAGCGATCCACCGTCTATCCCGACGACCTTAAACTGGCCCGCGACATCGAGGAGAACAGGGACTGGGACGATTACAAAAGGAAACAGCTAGAGGGGATCAAGAAGACCAAGTGGCCCGTTGGGAAGAAGTCCGGAACGATGATAAAGACCTTGCCAGGGGGGAAGAGCGTTGTGGTTAAGAGCATGCACAAGCCAGGGGCAGACATAAGGATGTAAAAAAATAAATTGACTGTGTAGTAGTAGTAGTAGTGTAGTGTAATGTAGAGTAAGATTGTTGTAAATTAATGTAAAGTTGTTTAGGCCCGCATTTCTGTTTAGGGTTAATTAAACTGTGAACCCAGGTTAAGCTAAGCTTGTGGTAAAAAGACTGGTAAGTTATTAGGCTATAGACTGCTCACACACACACACGCAAATCTAAAAAATGCTCTCGCAAACCATCCAAAGCGCCCGCACGGTCACGATTAGAGGCACCCGCTCGCTTTCAGGTGCGTCAATGAAACCCTTTAGTAGTTGAGACGCTTTTGCCTTTGCACTTACGCTCTGGGCTGGACATTTCGCCTTGGATTTGGTTGGTCACGAAGCTTCGGAGGGCGTTATGTTGAGCTCTGCAGTTGTGGCGGCGCGCCCATCCCGTCAAACACTCGCTCACTCGTTGTTTCGCTTCACTTTCTCTTCCCCTCCAGCCCTCAGTCTCGGTTCTGTGCCTGCTGGTCCTCCCGATGCCATCATCGGTTTGACGGACGCCTACAACTCCTCCACGGCCCCTCACAAGGTGAACGTCGGCGTGGGGGCTTACCGCGACGATTCTGGCAAGCCGTACGTCCTCCCGGTGGTGAAGGTCGCTGAGGCTCGCGTGATCGAGAAGGGGCTGAACAAGGAGTACGCAGGCATCGCTGGCATCGCCGGTTTCGTAGACAGGAGTTTGGAGGTGAGATGCGCGCGCTAGAAGCTGCTGCTTGTAGTTGGTCTCCGCTCTATCATCGTCATGCTATTCTAACTCACCGTCAACGTTAAACTTCATTTCATGCGACTCGCTTTACATTCGCCGCCACAGTTCGCTTACGGCAAGAACTCTGACACGCTCAAGTCTGGTCGTGTCAAGGGCGTTCAAACCCTTTCCGGCACCGGCGGCCTGCGCATTTGGGGAGAGTTCTGGAAGAAGGTGAGAACTGCGAGGCGAGCGCAATATTCACCACCACTATGTTCTAATTCGTCTCGTCGCAGTTCGGAGGAGACGGAATCCTCCTCCCGGACCCCTCCTGGGGCAACCACACCCCCATCTTCAAGAACAGCGGCCTGAACGTCGAAACGTACAGGTACTTTGACTACGAGAACAGCAAGCTGAACATCGACGGCATGCTGGAGGACCTGAGCAAGGCCTCGCCCACCTGCGTCCTTCTGCACGCTTGCGCCCACAACCCCACGGGCTGCGACCCGGACATGGGGCAGTGGAAGGCCGTTAGCGACGTCATCAAGGAGGCCGGCCACTACACCTTCTTCGACTGCGCCTACCAGGGCTTTGCTAGCGGCGACGCCGAGAAGGACGCCGCCAGCATCAGGATGTTCGTGGAGGAGGGGCACGACATGGCGCTCGTGCAGAGCTACTCCAAGAACTTCGGCCTGTACGGCGAGCGAGTTGGCTGCTTGAGCGTCGTAGGATCTGACGCAGATAACGCTGCGAACATCGTCAGCCAGCTCAAAATCTGCATCAGGCCCAACTACTCCAACCCCCCCGTCCACGGCGCGAGGATCGTAGAGGAGGTTCTGTCAGACGCCGCGTTGGAGCAGGACTTCAGGGACCAGTGCAAGGAGATGAGCGAGAGGATTATCCTCATGAGGAGCTTGCTCAGGTCGACGCTGGAGGGGCTGGGGTCAGAAAAGGACTGGAGCCACATCACATCTCAAATCGGAATGTTCTGCTACTCCGGGCTCAACCCCGAGCAGGTCGACAGGCTCAGGGAAGAATTCGATATTTTCTGCACCAGGGACGGAAGGATCAGCATGGCGGGCGTCACGCAGGGCAACGTCGAGCACATTTCCAGTTCAATCCACGAAGTCACGAAGAAAGTTTGTGCGTAGAAGCGTGTTTAGTTGTAGATCAGTTTTTGAATTTAAATTATTGGAGAGTTTTTATTTCTTAATAACCAGTTTTATTTCTTTCTTATTTCTTAACGGTCGAGCCGTAAACTACAGCTTCCGCCATGGGGGGCGCGGACACCATGACTTCAGCTTGCTGCATGGGCACGGGTGCCATTGCCATCATCTGCTGTGGTGCAACCGGTGGCAGCGTCTGCACGGGCAAGTCGAAGAATTGGCCGGGCTGCGCATTCGGAGGAAGCTGACAGTAGCCCTGCTGCCCGTCAGGCAAACTGACCAAGAGCTGGCCTCCAGGAGGCATGCCAGTCATGGGGACTTGGACCCTGTAATTGATTGAAGCAGGGACTTGGTTGTGTGCAACAAACTGCGACGCAAGTTAGAATAGAATAGAATAAAGAGTAGCGGCGAATTTGCTGTTGTTGCCGTTGTCACCTGATGGCCTTGTTCAGTGTCAAAGTTGGAATCCGTGAACTGCACCGGTACATGGCTTAAGGGCGCCTGAAACTGCCCCTGATTTTGCTTCCACTCTCTCAGCTGAGGTTGCGCGTGGCAAAGGGTTAGGATGGGGGGGTTGGGAGGGTCCGAAATGTCCGGGGTGCAGTTGATGTCCTTGCCATTCCTCACCTTCTCCTTTTTGCGTGCAGAATCGGTGCTCTGCCGTGCCTCGTAAAAGAAGTAGACGACACCGCACATGCAGCACAAACCAATCAGGCCCCCAATGACGCTCCCGACCAGCTCAATAATGTTCATGACTTCATCCGAAATCTCCAATTTATCGCAATAGACGAGATCGCAGCCTTGGCCCCCCGACGGGAAAGGAGGTTGGTCGTCATTCACAGTGTCGTAACAAGACTGGTACCACGAACTGCAACTCTGGATGTTGCAGTCGCACTCACAGTCAGGATCCTAGTAGGAGTAGGGTTGGGTGAGGGATGCGCGATTTAGGGTTGTGGGGGGATCATGTGGGGTGGGCTTCTTGACGTAAGAGCAGGTTGGGATTCTCACCACATTATAATCGCAGTACGATACGATTTCAGGTTCAATATCATCCCCGGCGTCATCGCCATAGACGGGACAGAGTGATTGGCTACATGATGACATGACCGTAAAGGCGGGGAAGAGTTGTAGGGGACCCTTTTTTCCCAGATCTGATGATAAGAAATTAACTCTCAGCACTGTTTTTGTCATATCACATTGAATAAGTAATCGCACAAGCAAAATTTGACATATCGCACGACAACGAGGAGATTATTTCGCTTAGAAAACTTGTAGAGGCGCAGGCTAGTACGTTTAAGAAGCTTTTCGAAGAGCAGGGGAGAAAGATCGAGGAGCAGGGGCAGACGATCAGGGAGCAGGGTCAGACGATCGGGGATATGGGGCGCACGATCAGGGAGCCGGGAGAGAGGATCGAGCTGCTGGAGGGGGAAGTGAGTGGCCTTAAAGAGACGAGTTCCTCGTCCAGCTCGATAACTGTAGCGAGACCGTCTGAGGCTGTTCAGACAGGGATGGTTGTGAGGAGGTGGAGGTTGGTGTTTGTTGTGGGGGCGCTGGTGCCGCATGGGTTTGCTTTGGCTTCGCTTAAATACGCGGATATGAGGTTGGTAGCTGCGTCTAAGATGTTTGAGTTGTTTGGTGTGGTTTGCTCATTTGCAGCTGCTGGAGGAAATCCAAGGAACTTCGGGAGCAGGAAAGAGAAGCTGTTTATTGGACTCTGTTCGTTGTCGCCAGCAGGTTATCTCGCCATTCAAGCATATACCTTAGGGTCGACAAACCATTTGATCATGGCGTGTGTTTATGCGTTGATATTACCACCGCTCTACCTTGGCGCAGTTAAACTCTACTCGAATCTCTCTGATCGCAAGCTCGGAGCGGCAGTCACGGCGGGTTTCAAGTCCCTTACTGGCGTCCTCGTTCCTATGCTCTACATCAGCGCCGAGTCACTCCGCTGCATCATGGACTCTACTCCTGATGCCAAAATCGACAATTTGGGGTATATTGAGCGCTGTGGAAATCCTTCTAAGCCCACCTTCATGGTATCACTTTTCTTAGCCACAAGTTGGGGATTGATCTACCTCATCCCTCCCCTGCTACCCAGCGATAGAATTCTGACTTGGAGCGACGTGATAAAGCTCAACATGGGCAGGATCGAAGGGCTGCAGTTCATCCTCTTTTCTACTTTCTCAATCTTGACGCTGGTCTTGTACGCCCTCACAGACGAAGAAGGCACAGAACTCAGCAATTTCCTACAAGGGTTGATAAACGTCATGCTCTTGAACATAGCCATCCTCGGCTCCATTGTCGTCTACGAGTACTTTATAAAACCCGCCATCTTCCGACCCACAACCCGCCTCCAAGCCTCCCCCTCCGTAACCAGCCCCAACTCTGACGCCTTCAGCTTCGAATCAAGTGACAACACCATCAACGCGCTCTGAAACCAAAAAGCACACCAAAAAAACGCCACCGTTTGTTTTGAAAACGTTAAGGAATGCTATTGTTTTTTTACGATTTCCACTTCTTGGCGTTATTCTGGTTCCCCGCGTTCCCGTTTTTTCTTTTCTTCTTCTTCTTCTTCCCTTCCTCAACCTCCACCTTCTTAGTCGTCGGAGGAGGAGGTGGAGCGACATCTTCTTCATCGTCCTCTGATTCCGATTCACTTGTATCATCTTCATTGTATCCTTTCTTCTTGCCTAAATGGTACACGCGTTCACGGTTAACGTCACTGTTTATACTATTAGAGGACGAAGAAGAGGATGAGGTTGAAGCAGCTAACATTTCTTCTTCTGCTTTATCTAATGCTGATTGTTGAAGGGAGTTAGAAAAAAAACACAGGAAAAAAACAATCACATACCCACAGGAGATTCTTACCTCTCTCGTACTCCTCATCGTAACCTTCACGTAAAAATTGTTCATCATCCTCATCCTCCTCATAACTCATACCCGTCGGTTGATAATACCCCGTTAAATCAACTCCTTTTCCTTTAATCTCATAGGCCGAATCAGTCCCTAGAACTAAATTAACGCTCGCGTGGGGTATTTGAGACGAGAGGATCGCGATCGTTGTTGTGGTAGGGGTGCTGGTTAGGGTGAGGCCGGTTAGGGTTATGGGGGTGGGATGGGGGGAAGGGGAGGGGAGGGAGAGTTGGGTTATGTTTAGGACGTAGTTCTGTAGTGTGTATTTTGTGTATGTAGTAGGTTGTCGTGTCGTTAGAGTATAGGGTAGAGTTAGTTGGGGAGTAGTGGAGCGTAGAGGAGGTCGTCGATGGTCTGAATGGAGGTAAGGTATTTTTTAACACTTTAAAGCGACATTTTAAGCATGTTATCACGCACCTCGGGTACGTCAATTGTCTCGGATTTATCAGAAAGACTGAGACCGAAGTGGGCAATCATTGGACTCCGCTTTTTTACGTTTTTATGTCCCAGAGATCTGCTAGAAATATATCTAGCACTTCTAGCAGGAATACGCGCCTACTACGGCTATTAATAAACGTTCACAGTAGATCACATCATCTGTATCTATAACGCTGATAGCACTGCATCTTTAAATACATCGTTTTAAACAATGTTCAGCGACAATGCTAAGGTAATCGTTGGTCTTTTTAGTTTTACTAAATATATTCATCCCATTAATCGTTCACTTA
The DNA here is from genome assembly GCA_030267905.1 of Triparma verrucosa. Lineage (NCBI taxonomy): Eukaryota > Bolidophyceae > Parmales > Triparmaceae > Triparma > Triparma verrucosa. Next base: position 4,564 of record BRXX01000037.1, on the reverse strand, counting down.
AAACATTCGCTAACCCGCCATCCCCCCTCGTCCCCTAGATCGGTACATTCCTCCTAACCCTCGGTCTCCTCTGCCTCTTCCTTGGCGTCCTTTTCCTGTTTGACTCTGCCCTCCTCGCTCTTGGCGACATCCTCTTCCTCCTCGGTCTGACCCTCACTATCGGGCCTTCTCGAACACTCAGGTTCTTCTCCCGACCTGATAGGCTTCGTGGTATCGTGACTTTCTTCGGTGGTATTTTTTTAGTCTTCATAAGGTTTCCTGTTATTGGTATATGCAGTCAAGTTTACGGGATAGTATATTTGTTCGGACAGTTCTTTCCAATCGCCGCCAACGCGGTTAGGAACGTGCCGGGTGTGGGATGGATTGTTAGAAATAAATGGGTGGAGGGGATGGTGGAGAATGTGGGAGGGCAGAGGAGAAGCGCTGTTTAACAACATTTTTTTCAACACGTTAACGAAAAAGAGAGTTTTCAACAAATGGCAGAACATTATTTTACATTTTACAGGAACGAGTTCTCGTCGTGCTCGCCTCTCATGGGATTGTCGCCTGCGAAGAGGCTGCTTGACTTTTTCTCGAGTTTGTACAGCTCTCCAATGTTACTCTTTCTGCGAACTCTTCTCTCTCCTCCTCTGCGGCAGATGCAGCAGCAGCAGCAAATGAGAAGAGAGAGGGCGAGCAGGGCAGTCACTGAGAGCAGGGTCCTGTCGTGTTTGTACTCCTTCCAGAAGGCGGAAAGGTTGGAAGTGTGCTGATTGTGAAGGTCGTCTGCATCGTGAGGGTCCGGGATCAACATGACGGACGGCTCCGGAGTGACGTCGAGGAAGAGGTTTGAGGAGGCGCTTGAATTGAGAGCATCTAGGAGCGTCCCGTCTTGGATTTTATCGGAAAGTTCGGAGGTGATGGACTTGGCGGGGGAAGAAGAATCGACTTCGAAGTCGACGCCGAGGGTGGCAAGCATCAGGGAGCGTAGGCGGTCGCCATTTTTGATTCCGTCTGTTATTATGTAGATTCGGAGGATGCGGACTGAGTTTGTGGGCAGGCTTAAGGAAGTCGTTATTGAGGTTATGAGTGAGGTCTTGAGCTCGGTTTCTTCTGGGCTATTCTTCGAGGGCAGGAGGTCGGTGTTGAAATTGCTGAAGGTTATTGTCATTTGAACGGGAGTCGTCGTTGGAGTCGTTGGGGTTAGCGTTAGTTGTGGAGTTGGAGATGAAGTTTCTTCTTCGAGGGAGGATGCAGTAGGCGAAGAAGTGGGTAATAATGTGGGTGTTGAGGGGGGAGAGGAGGTGGGCGATGGAGTAGAAGCCGGCTCACAGCATCCACAGGGCACTCCTAGTCCGGCAACTCCACAGTAGCCTGTTTGGTGGTAAGTAGCTCCGTTTTCTACGTCGCAGAACTCTTCGCCACTGAGGCACTCGCCGTTGAGGTTGGTTCGGCAGCCATAGGTGTAAAACGACCACGTCTTGTCTTCAGGGAGATCGAGCCCAGCGTACTGGTCTTCGCATTGCTCATGCTGCGAGGAGCGAAGCGAGGGTTAGGAGAAGTTGTCGGCACACACAGCACGTCGAAATCCAGTACACACACATAGGCCCCCTCACTCGCACACTCTCACCTTCGCAGTTGGGCCACTGGTGGGCGTCAACGTGGGCGCTTTGGTCGGGGAGGCAGTGGTAGGGGCCACTGTCGGAGACGCAGTCACGGGGGCGCAGCATCCACATCCCAAGCCCAAGCTGCCCTGCCCACACACGCCAGAATCGATCCAGACGAAGTTTCCACTCGCAACGTCGCAGAACTGAATGTCGCTGTAACACTCGCCGTTCTTGTTATTCTTGCAACCGAAGGTGTAATACCCCCATTCTCTCCCTTCCTCGAGCACAGCCGAGGAGAATTCGTCCTTGCACATTTCCTCCGGCACCCTGTTGGTGTATTCGGCAAAGTAAATCTTCGGAGGGCATCCCTCCGCCGGCTCGCCGAACTTTGGTTGCTCGAATTCCACCACAGAGAGCGAGTGGGGGTTGAGGGTAATTGTCAGAGTCTCGGCGGTGACGTCTGCGTAAGTGAGGAGCGGGGTTATGGGGCCGTTGCCGTCCAGCCAAGGATGCTGAAAGTCGCCGAGGGCAGCGCCCACCAAATCCGTCCAGTCGCCCTCATCATCGTGGCGGTACACAGTCTGCCTCATCAAAACCTTGCCGAGCGAAGCGTCAGCGTTAGAAGCGGTGGCGGAGTAGGCTAGGCAACTTATGCGCCTCAGCTCGTTTCTTACCTTGTTCTCGCCCACAGCGTTGCTTGTGTCAAGGTCCAGGGTTTTGGAATCCTCGCAACGGTTCACAACAACGTAGATTGGAACTCCGTTCGCTCGGCAGGTGCTGTACTCAAGGGAAACGACGTACAGGCACGAGAGGAGGGAGTTCCCGCGGACGGCGACTGGAACGAGAGAGTCAGGAGTTTCTTGCGGTAGGTGCGTGACGGTGTCGGACATGGCAAGGGAGAGGTACGACATGTGCGAGACGATTTGGGCAGCTCCGTTGATCGTCGAAGACTGCCCGTCCGCCGCAATGCGGACGGAACCGGCGTTCTTACCCCAACCCACGCCCGCCTGCTCGGTGAACACATGGTGATGCATTGTCGTCACCGGGAAGTACGGGTCGGCCGAGCGAACCGCAAGCGCGTGGAGGAGATAGCCAGCGGTGAAGATGCCAGTCATGCCTGACGTCATGACGTCCTCAGCGACGAATTCGCCGGTCGGCTTGTAGCTCTGGAGGGGAACACCGGACCAGGACGCGTACCCCCACTCCGTGACCCAGATCTCGTGGGTGGACTGGTAGTCGGTGGGCGCAAAAAACTGAGACAAGTAAGTCTTGGTCCACTCCAACGAGGCCTCGCCCCAGGCAGCGAGGGCGGTGAAGCGAGTGGAATTCGTGGGAAACGCATCGATGTCAACTGACTTGGTGCACGCCGTGTAATCGTGGATGGTGATGGCCTCGAATTTCGAAGACTGAGCGGCTAGCGCCACGTTCCACTCATCTCCCGTTCCGTAGTCGACGCAGAACTGCATGTTCGCCGGAACGGCGCGTTTGGCATTGGGAAAGAGCTGCTTGGCGCGGATCAAGGAGTTGTCAATCTTGGCCATGTAGTCGTCCGCCGTGGCGAAGTAATCCTTGTAGTGCGAGGCGATGAAGAACTCGTTCCCGAACTCGATCATGGTCACGGCGGGAATTCTCCCGGCGGTTTCCTCCGCCTTAAGGAATTCCAACTGCTCGATGATCTGGGTTGTTGTGACGAGGTTGTGTGTTGGAAGCGTTAGAAACGACGACGGTGGAGTTGGCTCGCCGCACATTCTCACCTGCTCCTCCGTGGCGGACAAGACGTTGAGGTCCCAGAGGGGACCGGAGGAGGAAGAGACGGGAGATCGGGACGCGAGGTGTTGTGAGAAGTTGGCGGGCGAGTAAGATCCAGCAGGAGCGCCGTCGTCAGTGAGGGTCTTCTTCGAACAGTAGTCCCAGCCGTGGTCTCCGCCGCCATCCGCGATTCCATGATCGTTCGACGCCGGGGTTGGAGAAGGCGTTGGCGCGGTGGGGTCTTTAGGTACACAGCAACCACAGGAAATTCCAAGCGTGTTAGCGCCGCAGTATCCCGATTGGTACCAGGTGTCGCCGACAGGGCAGTGACCAGCATCGGAGAGGCAGGCGCCCGCACCGCCGCCAATGTTTTGTTGGCGACAGCCGTACGTGTAGTAGTTCCATGTCCTGTCTTCGCCAAGGTCGTCTTCGCCAAGTTCCACGTCAGGGAACTGAAGCTCGCAGCTCGCCTCCGCCGGCAGTTGAGGAGGAGGCGGGTCCCCGTGGCAGGGATAAATATACGTAGCGTTAGGCCAGTACCAGTAGTTAGCGACCGTGCCTCCTGGATATCTAAGCTGCCCCGACCACATTGCCTGGGCGGCGTCCACCACCGCACCGGCATCGTACGGCACAGTGTAGATGGATCCGATTATCATATTGTGGCCGAAGATACGAGGGTCAGGGGAGACGCTAATTACAGGAGAGGGGAGGTTGGAGAGGAGGAGGAGAAGTAGGACGACGAGAAAGAAGAAGGATTGATGGAAAACCATTGGATATATTGTGGTACGGGGGGGGGGGGGGGGGGGGGGGGGGGGGGGGGGGGGGGGGGGGGGGG
>BRXX01000036.1:45888-71130 GCA_030267905.1 Triparma verrucosa | reverse complement strand
CCTAACCCTAACCCTAACCCTAACCCTAACCCTAACCCTAACCCTAACCCTAACCCTAACCCTAACCCTTGCTCTCCTCCAAAGACCCCTCAAACTTCTGACGAACTCGCTGGAACAAGGCCTTTTCCTCCTCGCTGTAAACCTCCTCCCCACAGCGCTCCTTTATCAACGTCGAAAGTTCCTCCCTCACCGCAGCGTCGATCCTATCGTCCTGCCTGAACTCGTCCATCGCCTCCTGGACGGCGCTCAGAGCCTCCGGCATCTTCTTGTCCACGACCCACGTCGGAATGACTCCACCTACATCAACGGTCTGGACCAAAGTCACTTGACACTGCTTCGCGCCACCTCGAAGTGGAAGGTCCTCCATGAGCCAAAATCCGCGTGTGGAGCCTTGCGTTGTCCTCAGCTTCGCACCATAGTCGACTTCATCGTCAACCGACTCAAATGCGACCATCGCCCTCCCCTCCTCCGACTTACAGATCATCCTGTAGACGAATTCTCGGTTGTTCAGCATGAAGTGAAATTTCTTCACCGTTGCAAAAGTCCCCTCGTTCACCCTCCTCTTCTCTCTCAACTCAAGCCTTGCAGGATTCTTAAACTCTTTATTAATGCGCATCCGCTCATTGCTGCAGTAATCTATAACCCATGCCGCGACCTCCTCCGCAGAACCATCGACGACCCCTACCGCCTTCCCCGTCCCGACACTTCGCTCCCCCTTTTTGGGTGGAAAGTACTTCATCTTCATCTCAACCTCCTTGCTAGTCGACTCGAGCGGCTTCCACCCTTTATCCCCCCCCTCTTCCCCCAACATCGCCTCGCACCTCTCGAAAACTTCCGCCTGGTCTTCCATCAGCGCCACCCCCCTCCGTTCACTCACAACATCAGCAAGAGCGGCCACCTTCTCCCGGTCGACCTCCTTCCCATTCCGGCGGAACTTCTCCTGCAACTCGTTGGCCTTCCCAAGTTGTTGTTTTGCGATGTAGTTGACCAAGTATTCAGGCAAATTCAAGATCTGCGACGAGCGTAGCGAGCGAGGAGCAGCAAGGGTGGAGATTATGTTAGATACTGCAGCCTCCAAGTTGATTTCCTCTCTGCACTCCCTTACCTTGAGGTCAGCCTGCTGAACATGGGTCCACTCGCAAGTGTTCTTCGTGAGCTGTTTCACGATGTGCACTCCTTTCGTTGCTGCGTCGTACAATTTCTCCGCCCCTTCGACTTCATGGCACGTTTCCCCGCGGTACTCCACGAACGGCGATAAAGCGATGATGAACGTTTCACGCCCGTCCTCGCCCATCAACCTCTTCCATGTCATCCAAATGTGGAAGATTCGGTCCTGGACCCCGGGCAGGCTGAGGGAGCCAATGTACTCAACACTCCGTGTGCCATCGATGTTTTCCCAAACTTCTCTTATGGCAGTCTTTTTGTGTTCGGCCCATTTGGCATAGGTGTTCAGCAGAAAGAGCTGCGACGAGCGTGGCGAAATATAGCAAGCGAAGCGAGCATGAAGATTGAGTTAGATACTGCAGCCACTAGTCGCTTGTCGCTTTGCTCACCTCTGTGAACAGGGTGATGGCGGCAACTTCCATTCTCGCCACGGACATCCCCCAGGCCGCTCCACCTTTCTCATCTCGATGAAGAAACTTCTCTACGGGCTCGTTCACCGTCCCAGCGATTCTTTTCGCTTTCATCACCTCGACCTCGCCCATCAACTTCGCAATCATATTTTGCTCGTCCTCCGTCAAGGGAGGAGCGTTCGGAATTCTGTTCTCTATGAAGTCCTCCTTCCTCCTCTCGTCAATCACGTGCTCCTTCTTAAATCGTTCGTAGAACAAGTCGGCCAACTGGCAGAAGAGCTTATTGGCCTTGTCGGCCTCGCCGCCGGCTCCGAACTTCTTCGCGGCAGCACCTGCACTACTTGTAACGCCGGTGATGGCGCTAGCAATGCCGGCTGTGGTCGCTGACCTAATAGGGCTGATGCGGGACTTACGGAACGAGCTCCGTGACTTACGGAACGAGATCCGTGACTTACGGAACGAGCTCCGTGACGCATCCTTAGTGACCTCGCCGACGTCCACCTGGGCCGTGAACGTGAACAATGTCTGCAACAAGCAAAGGGAGACGCAGTGAGGAGGGGTTATTTGTAGGTATTATAGCGTTAGAAATCGTGTCGAAGTTGGCAGCAGCTACGATACGTAACGGAAGTCTTTGCGTTGAGCGCCGAGATCCCACAAATGCGCTTTCTCAGCTCGTCGCTTCGCTCCTCACGGCCTCTCACCTGCCCAAATTGGAGCGGCTGCAGGACGATGGTGCCCTCCGTGAGGATGAGCTTGAGCTTCTTGGAGGCTGTTGAGTGTGGGTTCGGAAGGGGCGTTGCCTCGAGCTCTGCAAAAGCGCGATGCAGGTTAGCGGCAAATATTTGTTCCAGCCCTCAGTTCCTCTCTCACCTTCGTCGTTGACTGACTCAACACTAATGACCACCCCTTCCTCGTCATCCTTCTCCACCAGCATGCGCAGGAGAAGGTCACACGACTTGGTGCCCTCGAACATGAAGCTCCAGTAGAAGACGCCCTCCTCTACATTCTTCTGGTAGAGCATCTTGCTCAGTTCCGTTTGGTCGCCAAGGAGGGCCTCGAACAATGCCTCCGGCTCCTCGTGGATCGTACGGTGAAGAGTAGATGGATGTTCTTGTCCACCCTGCAAGTCATGTTGACTATTTGAAGGCCCTGCGGAGGCGACAGGGGGAGAGGGGGAGGGAAGGGGGGGAGAGGTCGCTTGCTGCTGCGTGGGCTCGCGGTTTGTCTTCGGGTCGACGGTTCCTTGTGCACTATTGTGCGCGTGGTCATCGACGTGCTGAGCGAGGGTCAAAGGTCTTGGTTCGGACATCTCGTCGAGTCCGGAAGTATATGCCTACATACAGCAATGAATGTAATGTTGAGTTAGAAGATCTTCTGCCGGGGGCTCGAATTCGGTCCATCCTCACCTTGAGCTTAGAGCGGTTGTTCCTAGGCAGACCGGAGGGATCGGCTATGTGGCCGCGATGTCCCGAGCTTCGGGGGGGGTTGAATAGAGTTGACCCTCTTGGGACGAGGATCTCCTAGAAGGAAGCTGAGGCTGTGCTGTCGCCGCTAGCCTCAATGCGTCGTTGGCCCGTGAAGGATTACAGGGCCACCGGTATTTTGTCGTTGATGTGCTGCGGCATCGTATCAAAGTACAAGAGGAGGGTTGCAGGGCATGTCGAGGGATAGGGGGGTGATGATTTTTATGTTTGGAGAATAGGAGGGAGGCGGGCGGGGGGGATTGTTGTGTGTAAGACCGACGAATATTCTGATAGTCATCGTAAACAAGGAAATGTTTGCTCGAAAAATTAATATACCTAAAAGTGGAAAGCAGAGTCCCAGCTGTAATTGGCTTGAGAGCCAGCTGAGACAACTGTTGTGTTTTGGTTTAGGGGTTGCCTCCTATTGCTCCTTCCCCTGGCACACCATTAGCGCCGACAAACTAAAAACGCCCATATCCCACGCTTCTCGCTCAGTGACCCGCGCTAATTATTAACACAGTCCCAATAGCGTCGAAAATAATACCTCCCCACACCCCAAAAACAGCGGGTTGAGACACATGCGGCGTTCGTACCTAAAGAGGAGTCAAGGCTCGAAACAACGGGGATCTGGATATTAATCGCATATGAATTAGTAGGACCTGATCAATTAACTGGGCTCCGGAGGGCTCGCAACGTACCTTTGCGTACAACTGGTGAAGGTGTAAGCAAAACTTTGATGGATTTTCACAGTCATCTCCCTGCTGGGAACCTACCCATGAGGAACCCTCCTTATTCTCCCTCCCCGGGGCATATCTCTCATGAGGAGCACGCCCAACCGGGATCGATAGACACTCCATGACCACGCCTTGCGATTCCCTTGATGAAAACGCCGCAATCCTGACATTTTTTACATGATGCAACAACAACTACACCCTCGCTCTCCTTCTTTCCAAATCAGGCTCCTTGAAATTAGGCATGGGCTCCAAAGTCTGGGCATCTTTCGGCTGCGGCGAGCAGCGAACAGCGCGGAGGTTATGGTAGTGGGTTAGATTCTGTAGCGAGCGAGGAGCACCAACGCCGACTGGTCGCTTTGCTCGGAGCACTACATCGCTGTAACGCCGGCTGGTCGCTTCATTCAGAGCACCAACCAACCGACTGGTCGCTTCACTCGGAGTACCAATGCTGATTAGTTGCTTCAATCGGAGCACCAACTTCTTCTTTCTCACCTCCCCAAATCATTTTCATGAGCTTCATTGCCCCCGATATACCCCGAAGTTCGGGACGTTGACGCTCAGCCGAGAGATAGATAGTGATATCGACATGACTGATAAATCCAGAGGATCGGTGAGTTCGAGCTCGGAAATCAATGTGAGCCCGAGTGACGACCTTTCCGCTGCTCGCCGTACTTCACGGTCATGTCTCGTGTAAAATTTCAAAGTTAACAGCAGGGCTCGGCCAGGTCCCGTGCAAGGAAGGAAGAGCAGGGAGGTTGATTCATCAACCAATGCGTGCGCCGTCGATAGTAAAAGCACCGGGCGGAGACCCCAGTGATATGTAAGATACATCCTAAAGTTATTTTGAATAGAAAAGGTCGTCTTAGTATTTTCACCTAACTGACTGAAAAGGTCGTCTTAGTATTTTCACCTAACTGAACTTACGTTTGAAAAGCAAATGGGCCGGAGAATTACTTCAAGTAATGTCACCGCGATTCACTTTGCAAAACAGAATACAGCCACCGCTTTATATTTACTATCAGTGACAACGTCGAGGACCCTCGTATCGGTTTCGACGCGGACGCCCTCGGCTGATTCAGGACGAGAAACGGAGAAATCCGATAGGACGGCCAAGGAGACGATGCTAGAAGCCGCCGCAAACAGTATCTCGTCGTTTCCTGGAGGACATAGGGAGGAAGGAAATGGTGTACTCTTTCTCATCAAATAGTGACTGCTGAGCTCCTTTGTCATTTTTATCAGCAAGTAATGGTAATTTAAATTGAACAAATCTCACATTTCTTTTCTTTTCCCACTTTCTTACTTTCTTACTTTCTTACTTTCTTACTCTTCGTCTTCCTCTTTCTCTTTAATTCTTTTCTTTCCTTCTTCCTTCTCGCCACATTACGGGGTAGTTCTTTCGTTTGGTGTCCCTCCCCCTCTCCACCCCAACGCCACCCTTCTTTAGATTTCCCCTGCCGCCTTTTTGAGCCTTGCGATCTCTGTCTCGAGCTCAGCTATGACAGCGTCCTTGTCGGAACCTCCATCGCTGGTGCTGGTGTTGTCGCTACTAGCCGTCCCCTTGTTGGCCTGGGTGGTATTCATGGACGCAGAAGATCTGTACTCGTCCATGGTCATGTGGCGTTTAACGAATTTTGGAGCAAAAAAGACACCAAGAGACGTGAGGGTTGCCAAGAGCGAGACGGTGGCGCGTATGATGACCCTGCCCTGGTACTCCATGAAGGAGAAGGCTACAGTGGCAACCACACTGAGAAGGAAAATGGCATAGATGGCGGCGGCGATTTCCTTGCTTTCGGCAAAGTGACCCATATCCCTCGACTTGTAGGCCAAGTTGATACCAAAAAGAAGAAGGCAGATCTTGTAGAAGTACGCGAGCGAGAGGAAGGAGCCGCTGTCACTCTCGCAGGAGATTTCTTCGTATGCAAGACCCTTGACAGTTTCGGTGGTGGTGCTAGCCTTGAGCGGGTCAACGAAGCACCAGACGATGACGATTGTGACGTCAACAACGAGCAGCTTGGCCATATTTGCGGCTAGGTCACTGTCCCTAATAGTAATCTGTGCACAAAATGAAGCAATTATGATGACGTCAGTGATGTTTATATCCCGTAAGAAAGCCATCTATGAGCTCCTCGCCTGTTCTCACCTTTTTTAGTGACCTGTTAGAGAAGATAGTCACGACGCGGTGCATTTTTACAAGGATCGCGCCAAAACCAAGGGTGAAGAAGATGTGAAAGGCAACCTCGCGGATCATGCAAGCTCCGTCAGTGTGTTCACCGAGCTCCAGGATGGAGGTGAGGTTGACGAGGCCGATGAAGAGAGCGAAGAGGCAGCAAAATACTGGCTGGGAGGTCTTGATACTTGGTGTTTTCCAGTGAGTCACAGTGTACAACACCCAAATGAGCCCAAACGCAATGCCGATTATACTGCACAGCATACAGACCAAGGCAGTGGAGGAGCCGCTGCAACGATGGTGGGTAAGAACATATTTAAGTTCAAGATCTCTCCCCTCCTCATTGCCCGCCACCTCCTCACCTTGGAATGTACGAGCATTGGATGTCAGATACGTCTCCTGGCTTCGAGACACCACCTTCGGCGTCGACAGTACAAATGACGCCAGCCTTGAGGGAGTACGAAATGGTCTTGGTGATGGACGATTCATCACATTCAGAGATGGTATATTCGTAGTCATCGAGAGCACAGATGCGAGCTGCCGGGATCACCGCTGCATTCCCACCCCAAGCCACTGTTTTATCGCTACTGAGGATAAGAGTTCCGGGGAGAGCAGGGTCGGGGATACTGATGGTTCCGACAGAAGTCCACGAGTTCACCGTTGGATCCACTGCCGTTGGCTGGTAGTTGTACAAGTTGTAGCCTCCGGCGGCCATCTCGCCCTGCGACAAGCGAGTATACAGTGGATTAATATTAATATTTTGCAAAGTTAGGAGCAGCGCCTTATCGAAAGTAATATTCGCTCCTCGCAATCTCTACCAACCTGGTTGTTGAAGGCAATTGGCGCAGTGGCACCGTTTGGGATCGTGACATTCCTGATAGCGTGCGTGAGGATTGTGGCGTCGCTGATCTTAGCTACGCCGTGTTCCGTAACAACGTTGTGTAGGGCGTGCCCGATTACATACATCGCGTCGTAGTTGTACGCTGGCCACTGGTTGTCGTCAGGGAGGGGATTCTGCCCATAGTACGGCCAGATCGTGTTCCCGACATCGTCAAGGTCATATTTTGGATGGAATCCCGTCGCTGGGATGGCTTTAGGGAAGGGTTAGGTACTCTCTTGAGATTTAGCTAGAGCTAGAGCACACTCCTCTCACCTTGCCAAGCTGTCTCGAAGGCCCTCCAGCCTACACTGTTGAAATCAAAGTCGGGCCGGGTTCCGATGATACCAATCTTGTCAGCCTGCAACAAAGATATTCATGAGGTTAAAACGGCGGACGAGTTTCGCTCTTTCGCCTTCTCTCACCTCGTCGATGCCGTCCAGAGCGCTGCTCATCCAAGCGTCGCATCCGACCCAAGTCCATCCCTCGCCAGTCATGCCTAGGGTCTTGGCAGTCTTGAGAATCTTGACTGCGTCAGTTGACGAGCCGACAATCATGTAGATGACACGGACTCCAGTCGCCTTGAGAATGTTAAGCTTCGAAACTAACGTGGCGGAACCCTCAGACTCCGCAGCAGTGATAGAAACGGAAGTTGAAATCTCGATGGCGTTTGCCTCGGCGTTTACCGAGAAGGAGCTGGCAAGGCCTTGGGAGTAGGCATCGCCATCGGCGACGATAGTAACAACTGTGCTCCATCCGAAGTGGTGTGCGATGCCTGATAAGGCCGGGCCTTGCAAAGTGTCACTAAGGAACGTGCGAGTGAAGAGAGGGAAGCCGTTTTCGGGGTCCCTGTTGTCGAGCTTGGGAGTTGAACAAGTGGGTGATAGCATGGGGACGTTCTGACGGGCGGCAATAACGGCTGCCCCCATCGCATCAGAGTACGTGGGGCCGAGAATGACAGGAACGCCACGCTTTGACAAACACAGCCCTGCGAGGAAGCCCTGGATGTACAGGGCTGAATCGTCTGCAAAGGTGGGAATAATGGTGACGCCTGGAAGAATATCATTGGAGTTGTTGATCTCTTCAATGGCGAGGAGGGTTGCGGCGTTGGTAGCAATCTCCCACTCTGCATCACCTCCGGAAAGAACAGCGCTGATCCCAATTTCGATGTGCGTAGAATTAATGATAGCTCCTCCCTCGGGCAGAGACACGCATGAGTGGTTCTTGATGTAACTGTTCGACCAACACGTAGATGCGAATTCACACTCAGGGTGAGAGGCCCCCGGTACAGTTCCAGAGGTGAAGTCAAAGGTGAGTGAGAAAATTAGGATGAACGAGAGAAGGGCGGGAGTGATATTCATAATTCTGCACCGGTATTTAGCAGGGCAGGTCGAGGTCAAGGGTCGACATGATTTTTATGTTTGGAGAATAGGAGGGAGACGGGCGGGGGGGGATTGTTGTGTGTAAGACGACGAATATTCTGATATTCATCGTAAGCAATGAAATGTTTGCTCAAACGTGGCGATCAAAAATTTTAGCAAAACTGGCTGTTGAAGAAGTGTCTCTTTTAGAGGAAGAGGCTGGAAAAGAGGAAAGGGGGGCAGCCAGGGCAGCAGCAGCTGGGGGTTAGGTGAAGGCTTTGCCTCCTCTGTTGCTACTTCCCCTGGCATACCATTAGCGCCCGACAAACTAAAACACCCATGTCCCTCGACAACTGTTCAGTGTCCCAGCGCTGTTTAACAACGACCCAAAAAATCGTCGAAAATAACACCCACCATGTCAAAAATAGCGGCCGAGGATCCTTTGCGAGAATTAGGCAAGGCTCTGTAACCAGGGGATACGGACATAAATCGCACATGAATTTAGGACCTGATTGATGCTCTGGGCTCCGACGGCAACGTACGTACCTTTGCGTAAAACTGGTGACGTAGTAAGCTCTCCTTCTTTATGTGTTTCACATTTCTATTCTAGAATAGAATGCTATTCCTGCTGGGAAGGATTCACCCTCTTATTCTCCCCTCCCCGGGGCATCTCTCTCATGAGGAGCACGCCCAACCGGGATCAATAGACACTCCAAGACCCCACTATTCGATATTTCCCTTGATGAAAAACGCCCAGGCTCTCTTGAAATCAGGCATGGCTCCGAGGTCTTGTCTGGCGTCTTTAGGCTGCGGGGAGCAGCGAGCAGCGAGAAGCGTGGAGGTTATGGTAGTGTGTTAGATTCTGTAGCGAGCGAGGAGCACCAACGCCGACTGGTCGCTTCGCTCAGAACACCAACGCCGACTGGTCGCTTCGCTCAGAACACCAACGCCGGCTGGTCGCTTCGCTTCATTCATCAAAAAAAAATAATCGGAGTTTCTATTTAAAAAGACTTTATTGACTTCCTAGCTTTTCTATTTTCTATATCGCTCAACCCCACAAGTGAGAACACCAGTACAAAAATCCCCAGACACCTGAGCTGAGGCAGCCCTGACCCACAGCAAATAATAGGCACGACTAAGGCAGGCAGACCAAGCTTCAAGTCCAGCGGGTCAACGAAGCTCGTCTCATCCAAGTTCAACACCAATATTTTCCACAGACTGGGGATGGCGCACAATAAGCCTAAGCAGAGAGAGAGAGAGAGAGAGAGAGAGAGAGAGAGAGAGAAAGAGAAAAGAGAGTTAGAACGAAAATCGAAAACGATATCGCCCCCCCCACCCACACACACCCTTACTCACCCAGCAGGTTCACTACAAAACCGGTCCAGTTGACAGAAGTCCAGAGCCCTACGCTGGCGAGGCCGGCCGCCTTCTTCACCGCGTCGATGCTCATTTCCGCCGCGTCCTTCCCAATGTGGATCACGTCGTCGCCCTTTCCTCCGTAAACTGCGTCGAAGAGCGTATCATGGCTGGTGTGAACGTGCTCTGAAATTCCGTTTCCGAACAACCATCCGAGGGGCATTCCGCGAAAAATTAGGGCGTAGAGGCACGGGAAAAGAAGGCCCAAGCCGGTGAAGGCCACTGCCGCGGACCTCCCCCCTTCGACCCCGAAGTCTAGGAGCAGCAGGATCGGAGAAACTGCGAGGGTGCACCAGACGCTGGCAGGCAGCCCGAAGAGGCCACGGGCGCTGCCTCCGACGCCGACTATCCCGTACATGCCGTAACAAAAGGTCAGCGCCGCAATGTAGCTGATCTCCACGGACAGGTTCTTGACCCTCCCGCCAAACCCTGCCTTCTTGGCCGAGAGGGCTACGAGGAGGGAGCCGACGGAGATGATGGCGAGGATCACCGATACCGACCCTCCGCCGTCGAACCTGTGAAAGGCCGAGAACTCAGCCGCTAGCCCCACTGCGAGATACGCTGTCAGGCTCGCAATAAGAAGTCTCCTGTGAGAAGCCACGACGAGCCTGCGCGTGAAGTTTGTATTTTGTGGGGGGTTAACAAATTATTGATGACGAAAAGTACTCCCATCCTCGATCGCCTTCTCACCTCTCCTCCTGCACCCAAAGACATAAAATCAGATGGATGAAGAAGCCGGAGACGGCCATGGCCGCCAAACAAGTTGTGAGCATGAACGTGAATCCTGCGACGAAGCGTGAAGATTAAGTCAGATAAGATACTGCAGCCAACCTGGTCGCCTCGCTTCTCGCCGTCGCTCACCTCCTCCTCCGACATTCGTGAGAGTCGCGTATAAGCCGAACCCGACCCCGCCAACCAGAGAAATTAATGGCAAAGCCGGGACGATAGACCTGGTCGTCTCCTTCCTTGACGGCAGGGAGAACAGGAGCGCTACGCCGACTCCTGCGAATAAGACCGCGAAGGCGTTACTGGCAGTTGAGCCTCTTGACTTTTCTAGTGAGCCTCCTCCTGCTGCTTCTTGGTCCCTGGAAATCATTAGGGCGATGCCGTACCCTGTGAAGGTCGCGAGGGACGCAATGGCCTTCCACGTTGACCCTCCTTTGTTAGGGAGGCATCGATGCAGGAAGATGGACACCACCAGCCCCCAGCTTCCGAGGATGAAGAAGAAGAGCTCAACATTCGAGACAACTGAGCCAGACGCCACGACACCCCCTCCGACGCTGAACGCGGGGATGCTAGCGACGAGGGGCCGGATGACGTCATCGCTCCCGAAGTACATTCCCAGGGGCAAGACCGCCGCGGCCCACACTTGGAAGAGGCTCCTTATTTCCTCCGGTATTTCCTGCGACGAGAGACGAGAGGGAAGCGACGTGCAAGGAAGGTTATGCTGATATTGTCAGCGTTACGGTGCTGGAGCTCTCCTTCTCAGTTCTTCTCGGTATTCGGTATGTTTCTCACCTTGGCCTTGCTCGGGAACCTCGCCGCATCGTCATCCGAAATAACCTTCGGGTCGTCAAACGCCGCCGCAACCGACGCGCAGATAATGAGAAAGAATGCGGGCATGAACTTCGTTCCTCCCGTGACTGCGAAGACAACGAACGAAACACTCGGATTAGAATTTTGGGGGTTGGTACCTGCCAAAAAAAATAGAACAGAACGCTCTCACCTCCTTCCTCCTTCGGCAATAGCTCCGCCAATTTCCCCACAGTGCTCGCCATACACGCAACCGCAAAAAAATTATTAACAGCGTTCTGCGCGTACAAGTGCATAACTAGTACCGTCCCTACCCCTGAAGTGAGAACGTACATGGTCGTCGGATAAAGGTTCGAAGTCATTAACGTTGTTTCAAGGATGACGACGAGAAAAAGGTACAGCGACATTGTTATTCCTACGTTTATTTTACGAGATGCTCCCCAGCCGCCTTCTCGTCTGTAAAGCATTCCTACAGTAGCGATTGAAGTTCCGATCGAAAGGACGGCGATCTTACTGAACGTCCAAGCATTA
The DNA here is from genome assembly GCA_030267905.1 of Triparma verrucosa. Classification (NCBI taxonomy): domain Eukaryota; class Bolidophyceae; order Parmales; family Triparmaceae; genus Triparma; species Triparma verrucosa. The sequence continues at coordinate 59,474 of BRXX01000036.1, read as the reverse complement.
GAAATAAGAAGCGAGTCGAACTTGGAGGTTCCGTCATCTGACTTTATTTCAAAGCCGAGGAAGCCGACACGTCTCCATAAACTCCAATGTAATGCTAAGCATATGACCAAGGCTGCTACAGCAATGTACCTGGCGTGCCTGCACGTCATAATGTGTGTGCGTTGAGGGGTCAGGTGTTAGTGTTTTAGAGGGAGTAGTCTCAGTCGTCCGCGTACTTCGTTGTTCAAGAATACACCCTACGTCGGTCTGTAATACAATCTCCACTCCCCACCTCAAACCACAATCCACCGTCCTTCCCCCCCCTTTTCGTCCCCCCGTCTTAGCATGTCTCGTCGTTTGATAAGTTCCTTATAAACAACGTTCGAGTGTTCACCCTTACCTAGTATTTATAAACATAGCAATACTCATACCCGTCAACATAGCTACAGGACTCATCCCAAGACTCACGCCCGCAACCCTCGAGAAACAGAAACTGCAGAATATAATTAACCCCAAAGACACGAGGGAGGAGGAAGATGATTCAATGAATGGATTTGAGGAATTAACGATGTAATTGTATAACGTTATACTTCCTACGCCTAAAACTAAAAATAATTCTGGCATAGGATTTGGCGTACCACCGAAACCGACGACTATTTGGGTGCAGTTGGAGAGGAGGATGCGGTGGGTGAATGAGAGGATTATTAGAGTGAAGGGGAGGGAGGGGGGGAGGAAGGTTAGACGGAGGTGCAGTTTGGAGTAACGGGATAGAGCCTGTTGTTGAGGGGGGGAGGGGGTTAGACGAACATAAGGATTGTTATTGCCTGCTAAGGGGATGAACGTCAATGAGCTTTACCTTCGCGAGGATAAGTTGTTGTCCTAAGAGCAGCATCGTCTCGGAAACTAGGTAAGAAGTCGGCTGAGGGTAATTCACGAAGGACACGAAGTGGATTATAGGAGGACCGAGAGTAAGGAAGATGACTTGAGAGGTTTCCTCATCTCGGGAAACAATGGAGGATGTATTATCACTTGATTTGGATTCATGGTCGTCAGGGTTTGAAAGGAGGTTTGGTTTAAAATTCCTTCCTCCCACGACAAAGTACCCTACAAAAAGCAATAAACCAAAGACTCCCGCAGCGTCCTGAAAGAACATGAGGACTCCCGCCCTCCCTTTTGTTGTTCGCGCAAAAAAAAACGCCGGACACCGAAACGTGTTAATAAAAATAAATACAAAACGTTTCTTACTCGAACCGTAACGGTTCTAATTTCTCACCTGTCTCCTCATCAAATATCCTTGCTAGGTGACACCAAAGCGTCATCAACCCCGCTGATAACACCGGACTAAGTATCTGCATACATAAAAACGATAGTTGATTGTAATTAGTAAAAAGGTCGTTCGTAAGGTGTGTTTTCCTCAATGTTTGTGGACGTAATTCTTTTTTTTTTTTAACGTACCGTACACCATCTTTCAAATGTCTCTGCTAACATAGGACTCGTAACGTGCATCCATTCGTACTGTAAGGTAACTCCAAAGGAGAAGGTTATTGTTGAAAGTATTATCAGAGCTATTAGAGAACCGTTTAGGAGGAGTTTTGAGGGCCATGACTTTTATATTGTAGTTGAGGTTTATTTTTAAGTTTAGAGGGTAAGAAGGGGTTGTGTCGAAGTGGTTGTATCGGTGCTTCAGATGTTCCCTGACCGTGAGTATTTTCCTTCACTCACTCACTCACCATTGTTCCTGCCTGCGTGTGTCCCTCTAACAGTTCAAAACTAGTCGTACTAACAGTTGTAATATCAACGACAATCGTTACGATCCATATACATGCTACGGAAGCGTCTCTAGAATTAATAGCATCGAATATGTTGGTTATTATACTGCCGATTGTTAGGATTCTAGGGAAGGTTGTTGAGGAGACAAGTAAGAGAGGATTGTTTGTTAAATATAACATAGATAAGGGCAAGAGGAGGAGGAGGGTTGGAGGATGCATTGGCGTGGATACTGAGACGGAGGCACTCTAAAGAGAGAGAGGCACTCTAAACAGAGAGAGGCACTCTAATAAGAGGCTCTAAAGAGGCACTCGCTATCGTTCGTTATGTGAATCTAAAAAGGGCTCTAAAACCTTACTAAGACGAGCACGCAGCTTAATAATAATTAGAATCCTGTTACGGTTCCTGTGATGAGTTCCGAACGCTGCAATCTATTATTGCCTCTGCACGTTAGGGTTGTCAATATCTAATGTATAATTGTTTTACAAAAAGCTGTCCAAATGCCTGCAAAATATTATTTAGAAAAAGAGGCATAAATGCGCTGGAATTGACGTTACTTGACGTTACTTTTATAAATATTGATAGTCGGTTTCAAGACAGTTTTAAGTCAGTTTCGCGTCCTTATAAAATACGCACCGTAAAACTCAATTTTAACAATAAAAAGATAATAAAGTCTAAAACTCCAGTTTCGCCCGCCCAGCTCCTCATACGTTCGCCTCTAGCGTTCGCCTCTACGTATATATATGTACGTCTGCACTACATGTCTCTCTCCCTCTCCAACCCTCCATAAACATCTACAATCTAATACTCATAGCAAGCCTTCCTCCTCCTCCTCCTCAACCTCCTGTTCGTCGCACATAGTCCTAACAAAATGCTCAACGTGTAAAAATCCCGTCGACCCATTCATAGAATACCCTCCTCTTCTCATAACCTTCAAAGCTCTAATAAACTCTCCCAAAATAAACCGTCACCTAATCTTCAACCGTTTCCATCTCCACCATACTTCCCCTCTCCAACGTATCAAGCTTCTAATTAAATCAACCGCTGCTATAACACTATTAGATTCATACTTATCCTACAACTCTTCCCCATCCTCAAAAATCTCCCAATACATCATCCCTTCATTCCTCGAACATACGATCTTCACAGCCTTAATAATCCTCACGACTTACATAACTCTAAAGTATCTACCGCATAAAAGTGAACTCTCCACGTTACATTTTATAAACCATTTATTAACCGCGTGTATACTACCTAATTTCCTTAAACTCGTAACAGTTATTCTTTTAATATGGTGTAAACACCCTTCCTCCGCTCACAAGTTTAATATACTCGGTGTTACGTTATGTAAGACTGGGTTTTCTACTGGCCAGATTTTAGTTAGTACGGGACAAGCTGTTATGTTGGAAACTGTGAGGGAGAGGTATACGGAGGAATTTAAAGGAGGAGGTATTTTTGTGCTTGTTTTTGGGGTTGTGGTTAGGGCGGGGTTGGGGACAGTTATGAAGGAGGAAGGGGTGGGAATTAAGGGATGTTCGAGGATAGGTACTATTGATATTGCTGGACAATCTTTTTGCATTTAATTAACGTACCATATTTGTATTCTTCTTTTTTTTCTATAGTTCTATCAATTTCAGTAAGGGCACTTGCTTACTACATCCCCCCCGCCAGGTTTCCTTCCGATCACTACGACCCTAGCGCAAAGCTCGTTCATATCGAAGTTCCCCAAATGCTCGAAATCCTTGCTGTTGCTGCCTCCGTGGACGCGCTTGCGGCCTCTTACGTCCTTCCCTTCCGAGTTCACCGAGTCCACTGAGTCGACCTCGTCGTCTTCCTTCTTCTTCATTCTTTCCACCCTGTCCACGAGTATTGCGAGTCTGTCCTTCTACGACCGAAGTGACCAGTTAGAAATTCGGTGCTGTGCGTGCGTCGTATTTACTTTTCTCACCTCCTCCTCCTCCACCACCACCAACTCCTCCTCTTCTTCCTCCACCTCTACACTCATCAAACTATCACTAGCATCAATCACAACACCCTCGAAGCCGATATCCTTCACCATGGGCTCCAACTCCTTCAATTTCACAAAGACTTGCATGCACACTGGCCACTTGATGTCCTCCGGAAGATCTTCCTTAACGGTACTCGTACACACAACCATCCTCCCCCCCGGCTTCAACACCCTGTACGCCTCCTCGAAGCCTCGCCTTTTGTTCGGCACAAGGCAGAAAGCGCCGTTGGAAATTACCACGTCTATGCAAGAGTCAGGAATAGGGAGCTGCTCGAGGTCGCCGTGGATGAACCTTACGTTGGCTCCTCGTTCATGCGCCCGAAGAGTGGCGTGTTTGACCTGTGGGAGAGGCAACGAGTTAGGATAAAGAGTGCTGCAGCTCCATATTTAAGTCCTTGCTTCGCTCCTCGCGCACTTTCTCACCTCCTCCTCGCTAATGTCGACCCCGCACACCCTCCCCTCCTCCCCTACGTAACCCGATGCGATGATGGAGTCCACGCCCAAGCCGCTCCCTAGGTCAAGAACGACCTCCCCGCGTTGAATCTTCGCGTGCGAGTGGGGGTGACCGACGCCCTGGTAGTTGTAGGCGTCCGTTCCGACGTAAGCTATCTCGTCGTCAGAGTAACCAAGGGAGCGCATTATGCGAACGGCCTTCTTTATGTCGCCTGTCAAGTGAGCCGTCGAGCCGACGCCGTCGTAAGCCTTGGAAGTCTGCGACGAGACGAACATGACGATTAAAAAAGATAACAATAGCGGTGGAAAAGAAAGGGCCTCACCTCCTCCTTGATCCTGGCAGCCTCTGCCTCGGCGGCAGCCTCCTTCACCGCCTGCGTGTCTTGGTACATGAGGCAGAATTCCGCCGCCCCAAGAGCACCGTGCAGAACCTTCGACATGTCCTCCGGCAGAACCAGCCCGCCCTCACTCTCGTCAACGTCGAGCAGAGTCGGACGGGAGTAGACGGACGTCGCCTCGGATTTCAACGTAGGGTGACGCTTGAAGATCCTCTCAGGTACGCCGTGACCGTAGCCCATGTGACCGTTACCGCAGAGAACCAAGATGCGGTCCTCTGCGGAGGAGGGGGACGAGATCAGTTGGTTCACAGTGTGTGCCATGCTGTGCGGATGAGCGACAACGAGGAGCGAAGCGACGAGTAAGGAACGTGTGTCGTCAGTATGTTGTCGCTCGCTCGAGCAAGGAACGTGTCGTCCGTATGTTGTCACTTTCATACCAATTGGACGCTTCACTCCTCGCGCTCCTCACGCTCCCCACAACTTCTTCTCACCTCGCATCCTTCAAAACCTGCGCAGGAAGCATGCGGCGAAACTGATCTGATAAAGGCCGGTCGAAGTCCTGCGGGTCCTTGCCGGTCAGCAAACTCTCGAAGAACCGATAGTGCTCGTCAGTCGATTCGCATTCCTCCGTGTTCTCCACGTAATTCTTCTCCTTGGCGGCCGTGAGAGCCACCTCCACTCCGTCCCTCATGAGCGTCCTAGCGTATGTTCGAGGGATGAAGCCTCCGTGGAGGATGCAGCGCTGCGGGTTCTCGCGAGCGAACTCCAGAACCTCCTTGTACGCGTCCACGTCGTGGCCCTCAGTCCCGATGTCGTGGTACTCTTTGGTCAGGGTCGACAGGTCGATTTCGCTGTTCAGGTAACGATTCAGCATCGTCTGCATTTCAAGCGAAAAGTGCTCCATCACCACGTGCAGCTTGGCGCTCTGCGGAGAGGCCGAGACGTGGTTGATCATGTGCTTCTGGACCTCGTGCTGAACCGCCACCACGGTCGGAGCTGCATGGACCTCGCCGAAGATTACAAGCCTCGACTTTGCAATCTCAGAAATGTCCACGTTCTGGAATAGGTGCGACGGATCGCCCAGCGCGCGACCCGTCATGCGGAGCAGATTCCAGGTTTTAGGAGAGGCGTGCATCGCTCAAAATGATGATGATGATACTGATTATGATGATACTCCCTTTTCTTTAGAATGATTCAGAGGCCCGCAGAACAGAAAATTAAGAGAGTTCGAGGCTATTAGCTGTCTTTATTTGGGGTCGATGCTGGTTTATGGGATGGGTTATTATGCGCGGGAGGAAATAGTGGCTGAGGACTGCAGCGCTATATGAATGAAATGATAATAAGGTAAAAACGTCTTTACCAGTCTTTTTCCAGCTTGCCGAAATCGCCATGGAAAACGCCGAACGGCGTTCACAAAATGTTGCGTTGGCCAACTTCGTCAATTTAGCGTCCGCTTTTCCGACCTTGAGCGCCCAACTCGACGTTTCAATCCTCTCTTCAACGAAATCTTTCGAGGCCATCTTCGACACATCCTCATCATCTTGGGCTTGGGCCCACGACCTGAGTATGGCTTCTAGATTAGCTGTGGGCAAAGGAGAGCTCGCTTCGCCGCTCAGCTATGGCGAAATTCTGCCGGAGTCTGTTTTTAACGTAATGCATACGATTAAAACCCGGCACACAGTAAACCCTTGTCCTTCTGCCCGGCAAGTTGTGTACGACCTTGGCTCAGGAAGCGGCAGAGCGCTGTTCGCAGCTTGCCTTTCGTACCCGTTCGCCGAAGCGCATGGAATTGAGTTCCTTCCCGCGTTGCATGCTAACGCGCTCCAGAATCTGGAAATCTGGAGACGAAAAGAAGTTGAAACTAATGCACCTCCTTTGACGGAGTTCTTCTTTGAGTGCACTGATATCGCGAGAATAAATAAGCTAGACCCGAACCCTACCCTACTGCTCTGCCACGCAACACTTTTCGACGATGACCTTTTTGCCTGCGTGCAGATCATCGCTGAGAATTGTGATGTGGGTACTACATTTGCCATGGTAACGAAGGCGCTGGGGACGGGCTTGGACACGGGAATAGAGACGCTGGGCTCGCAGCAGTGCGAAATGACCTGGGGCGGGACGACTGTATTTACACAGCGGAGGGTGTAGGAGCTTGGGAGGTGGGGAGGGGGTGTTGTGAAGGAAGGTGATGATAAAAAATATGCATGATAAAACAGTTTGAAGTGAAACATACATCTTTGACTGATGTCCATCCCTCTGGGATGGACTGGGTCTACGTTGCCGTACGCTTGGTCAACCTGTGACTACCCCTTCTGGGTACTCTGCGTCCCTGTAACCGCTCAGTATCCCCGTTCCGCTGGGAAGTTACTATGGATTTTCTATCTATCAACTGTTCAATCAACGCCGAAAAAACGAAAATTTAAAACAGTTTTTTATGATTAGTTTTGGTCATAATTTTCACTTGAAGGCCTCTGAGAGGAATAATTTTCCATTTAGAGTGATTAAAAATCTATTTCTATTTTTGAAATAAAAGTGAGAGGGTAGAATTCAATTTGTCTTAAATATGTTCTCATACCTTTTTAAATATTCATAGTTTTCTAAATATGGCTTATATGGTTAATAAAGCTTTTAATTACTGATTTTAATTGTGGAAAATTGCTTTGTTGAACTTTTTTTTAAAGTTTAACATAAGTGTTTGTCTTTTAGAGGCCTCAAGATTAATAATATGACCAAAATTGACCACTAAAATGCATCTGTCGCGATATAGAACATTTCTCTGGGAAATAAATTCCAATCCTTGTTTTCTGCCGCTGTGAACGTCCGCCTGCATCTACTGTAGGCTCTAGCCGTCTCTGACACAACCCCCTACCCCTCGAAGTATTTTAACTTCATTCTCCCGGCCCTGGTGTGCGCAAACTTGTTGACTGTTGGGATTATTCCCCCGTTTCCTCTGCGCTTCCCAACCTCTCCTTCGTCTCTGCCGCACCTCTCCCGGCCCCGAACTCCCCAATGAGCCCCCCTCGACCCCTCCCCCGACAACGCACCTTCATTAATCTCCTCTTTCTCTTCTACTTCTCCACCAACTGCTTCGTCTTTGCTCAGGCACTCGACGAACAGGGGAGCAGGAGGCTGACAGAGTGCGGGCTGGGAAGCGGCAATCCTTTTCCAACTGGTCAGCTACAAGATGGTTCGAGTGTCAGGATCAGAGACAGCTCCAACATCAGCCCGACGTTCACCAGCGAAGGGGTCGTTTCAGGCAGGATCAAGATCAAACCATCAGGGGAGACTGCTTGGGGTACGATATTTTACAGCGATTGGGACGATGTAGACGCCCTTGTTGCCTGCCGAGAGATTGGGAATGAGCTAGGCTACGCCACCATCAGCGGGACCGCACTCAGCTACAGCGATACCCCAGACGGGAGCGGTGAAATATGGTGGATATATGTAGGCTGTTTAGGAAGCGAGGAGACGTTGGAGTCATGCTCAAAACAAACAACAACTATGACTAGGCATGATTACGACATCGGCATAACGTGCAAGTTCGCACAAGCTGACGAGTGCGAAGCTTGTCCTGCCGGAAAGTTCAGCGACACCATCGGCACCAGTCCCTGCACTAGGTGCGAGGCAGGTCGCTACAGCTCCACCCCATCCGCCATCTCGTCAGATACTTGTCTGGCGTGAGAGGCAGGTCGCTACAGCTCCGCCCCATCTTCTGCTACTTGTGTAGCGTGCGAGGCAGGAAAGGCGAGCTCGATTACAGGAGCGACCTCCCCCAACACATGCAAGTCCTGTCTAGGCGGTCAAACTTTGCCGGATGCTTCTGCTTGCGAAATTCGACTGTGCTCTTCTGACGAATTTAACAACAGTGGCATCTGCGAAAAGTGCAACAACCTCGTGAGCACCATAATTCTCGCCGGCTCCTTTTTGTCTTTCGCTGTGGTGGCCTGGTACTCTGCCGCCATCGCGACGAACCGAAAAAAGATGATGCAGCTCAAGGTCGTCACGACCTTCTTCCAAACGGCTGAGTTGACCACCCTCATCAAGGTGTCTTGGCCCGCCATCGTGTTTTTCACGCTTCCCTTCCAGCTCCCGATCTCCGACACGAAGTGCCTCGCCGCTTCGTCGGGCTGGGACCAGTTGCACACCTTCTATGCCTACATCTACGGGCCAATCCTAATATTCTCCGTCCCTCTCGTGAGCGCGAGCGGCACACAGCCCCGTTCGAGCGAGAAAAAGAAGGTGGCTGGTCTTCTGACAGTCTTGATCTCCCTATGGTACTCGCCGCTGCTTCAGACCATCGCGTCAATGTACGAGTGTTCCCCAGACGGAGAACGTGAGAATAGACGGTTCTTAACATCTGACCCATCCGTCAGCTGCGAGCCCTCCCTTAAGAGGACAATCGTCAACGTTCACGCTGGCGTCCTCTCTCTCATCGTAGGCTTGGGCTTCCCTCTACTCTCGTTCTTGAAAATTCGGAGTTTGAAGAAGGCGGACAAGTTAGATTTCGAATCGAGCTGGGCCAATCTCTTTCAGTTCTACAACACGAGGATGCCGTACTTTGAGACGGTGCAGTTTTTGAGGAAGGGTCTCCTGATTTTCGTGCTGACATGGTTCGCTGACAACCCGGAGATGCAGGCGATGTCAAGTTTCGGCATAAACGGGTCATTCCTCCTACTCCTGTCGTGCACCCGTCCCTTCGTTTACTATCCCACCTCGAATTCCAGACGCAACCTGTTTCAGATAGCAGAAGTGAGCAGCACGATGACTTGCATGATAGGGAACGTATTGGCGCTGATTGCTTCATTTACATGTGAGGCACTGCGAGGGGCGTTTTTGCTGTGTATTTTATTCGCTACACTATTCTAACCCATTGATATCAATATTCATGCGACTCGCTATGCTCGTCGCAGCGTCGAATCAGAGCTTCATCGACCTCCTGGGCGGTGTAATGGCCGTCATGAATATCCTTTCCTTCATGTTATTCATGTGCAGATACAACCGGGAGTTGGAGAAGGCTTTGGACCGAGAGGCCGAGTGGGCGGCCGGCGTCAAGATTAACTCCAGTTTAGGCGCTGAGCTGAAGGACGCCGTAGGAGAATGGAACCTGCTGGTCATGAACATTGAGGACGATGACGGTATGGAGGAAAGGCACCGCCTCCAAATAGTCGACGAGATGCCCTTTGTCAAGAGCAGGATCGTCGCAGCGATGAGAATCTCGCTCATGGAGACGGAGGAAAAGCACATCATGAACGTCACGCACCAGATCAGAGAGGCGTTTAATGCAGCGAACTTTAGGAAAAAGTGCCGAAGGTTTCAACGAGTCCTTGACCCAGTCAACGAGGATTTCGAGAAGTTCGTCGGGGAGGCAAGGGGGCCATTCAACGTTTTGGAGATCGCCAGGGAACAAAAGTTGCAGTTCGTCAGCGGAGTTCTTGAGCGAGGCGATAGTTCAACCGTCGAAGAGGGCGAGGGGAACAACCCCTTGAAGGAAATCGAGATGACGACAAAGAAGGCAAAGTCCCCCTGCACCCCCACCTCCGCCCCCCCAATCAAAACCAGATTCGTGGATCAGCGCCACCGACGCCACAGGAAAACGCTACTACATCCACCGAGAGACCAACAAGACAGTGTGGACAAAACCTTAAAAAAAAATCAAAGAAGCACACCAACTATTTGCAACCAAAACGTTTGAGCAAATTAAATTAACACACACACACACACACACACACACACACACACACACACACACACACACACACACACACACACACACACACACACACACATCAATCAACTCACACCACCGAGCTCAGCGCCCGCCATATCTTCATATCATTATCTCCCCCCTTCAGCCCACCGCCCACCCCTGTTGCGAAGTCCAGGAGCTTCCACTCCCTGTCTGGCGTTACGTCTTCCGGCGAAAACGGCGGCGCCTCCTTGAGCCTCTCGTCGAGCATCTCGTCGAATTCCTCCCCGCTCAGCCTCAGCCCCTTGGCGGAGATCTCCTTCCTGACCAGCTTTTCCACCCCGAGCCTCCTCCCGTGCGCGGCCAGGTACAGCGGCAGCGTGACCCTCAGCTCCTCCATGATGAGCTCCCTCGACGATCTCAGAGTCTGAATGGACGTGGAGTGAATATGCGGCCTGCACCTGAACCACATGCTGCCGTAGTTGGGGTCGGCGTTGCTGACCCTGACCTCTAGGTCCGACAAGTCCACTTCGCCGAGCAGATCGTCGATTTCCTGGTCGGACCTCGTGAAGCTTCTCGCGTGAGTCTCGCAGACCTTGACGAAATTTTCCACCAGCACCTTCCTCCTGCCCTTCTCGTCCAGGTTTCGTTCCGTGGCGGGCTCGTCCTTCCAACCGGGGCTGTACAGCGTGTCCAAAGAAACCGCGGTGTCCAGCAAATCGCAGAGGTCCTTCATGTAAGTATCCAAAGCGTGGTTCAAAAGCCTGTGGCGAACCGTCTCCGCAAAGCTGCGATCGACGACAGATATTAGAGTTGGCAGACCCGGACCACCACCCACCGCCCACCACCAACCACCTTCCTCACCTGTCACCGTACTGCGGGGTGAACTTAATGGCGAAGTCCAGATAGCGCGCGGCCTTCGGCAGCCCGAAGCCGTTGTTGAAGGGGTTCAAGCACACCCTCGCCCCCTCGCACCAAACCTCCCCCGACTTCGGCACCTCGTTCAGCGCCGCGTCCAGGACCGCCTCGTCCTGCACGAGCTGGACCTTGGCGGCCCACAGCCTCCCCGTCCCGCCGTGCCTGCGAAGCGCCTTCTCGACGTATTTCAGCGCGAGGGCGAAATTTCCTCGACGCTGCTCGAAGAGAACGGATTCCAGGAAGACCTGCAAACAAATGATGTTAACGAGTTAGAGTTGTGTGGTAGGTAGTGGTTGCGTGTCCGTAGCTCCTCACCTTCCACTCGTTGCCGCAGATTTCGCGGGCCTTCGCCAGGACGCTCCTGGCGACTGAAAAGTTACCCCTGTACTCCTCGAACCGCAGGAGCTCCAGGAAGACGAAGTGCAGCGATTTCTCGGGGACATCCGTGTAGCTCTGAACGAAGAGCTTGTAAGCGGAGCCCGGCCGCCCGAATTGTAGCTCCATGCGCCCACCAACTAGCCAAACCTTCCACAGCAAGTTGCTCGGGCACTTTCCCACTGCTCGACTCAGGCAGAACCTCGCCCTGTCCGCTCCCTCCCCGTCCTCCAAGAACTGCGACAACCGGAGCGACGAGTTAGAACTTTTGCGCGTCTCGCAGAACCTCCCTTGTCGCATAATATAATACATTTCATAGCCTGGTAAATTGGCGTATTCTCAACTCGTCGCTTCGCTCCTCGCCGCCTCTCACCTTCCTCTCCCAGAACCCTGCCTCCTCAATCCAAACCTTCCAAACGAGTTCCTTCGATATTTTCTGCCTCGCCTCCTCGTATATTTCCTCGCTCTTCTCCATCCTCATCGCTCCGAACCACAGCGGCCCGTACCTAGGAATTTCTCGGAGCCCCCTCCTGACGATTTTATTGGCCTCGTGAGTGTACCCCATCCTGCGCGACGTCATTCGAAAGGTTACTTAGTCTAAATTATTCGCGAAAAAAAAAAACACACACAACACCCAACCAAAACCTCACCTCTCCTCCAACCTAAAAGCCTCATAATAAATCGGCCCATACCACGGCACATGGCTCATCAAATACTGAAAAACCTTCCTCCCAACCCCATAATTCCCCGCCCTACTCTCCATCAACGCCCCCTCCAGCACCGTCCTCCAAACCTGCGACGAGCGAAAAAAGGAAGGTGAGTTCGTGACGTTAGAAACAGTCTCGGTCGTCTCCGCAGTCTCCTCTACGTTCCCTATCCAGTCCACATTTCTCCTAATCGTCGTTTCGCTTCTCTCCTCTCCTCCTCTCACCTTACTAATATCACTCCTCTTCAACCCCGCCAAATGCCCTCTAGCCAAATCAATCCTCCCCATTTTCTCACTAGCTCTAATAGCCCTAACCAAAAGCGTCTCCGAATTATCATCACAAAATATCAACCCCCTCTTCAAAACAGAATAACTATCGTCCAATCTACCAACCTCTTCTAGAAGCTTACTAAGTTCAAACCATCCACTTGAATTATCTGGTTGTATAACCGTACTCTTTTTATAATACTTAAAAGCCTGATCATACTTCTTGAATTTTTTAGATAACTCCCCTAACTCCAAGTACACTTTTGATTTTAAAGGACCGTCGAGGGTGGGGAGGGTTTGGAGGGCGAAGGTTACGGCGGAGGGGTAAGAGGTTCGGGAGAGTTGGAGGAAGGTTCGTTGGAAGGTTTTGTAGGTTGAGCGGTGGGTGGGGGAGAGGGTTTGGGGTGGGGAGGGTTGGGGGGGAGGGGGGGGGAGGGGAGTGGAGGGGAGGGTTGAGGGGGGAGACGATTCGAAGGATATGGGGAGGTTACGGTCCCAGCTTGAGATCTAAAGATCGAGCCGAGGAGCGAAGCGACGATGTTAGTAATTTAGATACTTAATACTGATGACGCATTTGATGGAAGTACATACACTTGAGCCCTCCTCCGTTTATTTTCTGCGCATGCTTTCTCCTCGCCTCCTCACCTTCTGCTGCGTCCCTTTATTCTTCAAATGCCCATAATGCGGTTGCGGTTTCTTCGCCTGCCATCAAAAAGCGTTAGGGTTATTAGAAGAACCATATCCGCACGTCTACTTCGTCGGGTTCTCACCTGAGTAGGAGGTATAATACTTGCTTTTAACTTCTGAGGGCTCTGCCTTTCATTCGATCTATAATATCTATTAGGGCTACCAACATTATTCCCAATCTTCCCGTTAAAAATTCTATTCCCTCTCTGCGTTCCCTCCCTCCCTTGCGAAACTTCTTCTCCACCCCAACCACCGTAATGATGGTGGTGGTTTATTACGACGACGCGGTCACGGACTCGACCTCCGGGAGGGTACGAAGCTCGCATGTCGGAGTTGGGAGGGTAGGATGCACGCATGTCGGAGGGAAGGCGAGAGTTGAAGGTGTTGTGGAGGGAGGGGGGG
>BRXX01000036.1:34347-45837 GCA_030267905.1 Triparma verrucosa | reverse complement strand
GGGGGAAGGTTTGGGGGGGCTTATGTGGAGGCTTTTTAGGGAGGGGGGGGAGGGGAGGGAGGGGGGGATTGGGGGGGCGGATTTTTGGACGGGGGTTGTTAGGGTTAGACCGAAACCGAGGAAGTCGAGGGGACGGGTGGAGGCTGCTGTTTCTTGGGGGAGGGAGTTCCAGCGGGAGGAATGGGATTGAGAGTGAGTTTGGGGGGAGGGGGAGGAGATTGAGGTGGAGGCTGAGTGGGGTTGGGTCGAGTGGGAATGGGAATAGGAATGACTTTGGGTTGTTGTTGAGGAGGAGCTGTAAGCATTGAAGGCTGATGGCTGCTGCTGCTGCTGCTGCTTCTGCTGCTGCTGCTGCTGCTTCTGCTGCTGCTGCTGCTGGAAGTAGGATGACGGAGATGACGGAGTCGACGAATTAACAGACGAAGGAGTCGGAGGAGAGTTGAGCGAGTTCTGCCCCGAATGAGATTTCGGAGGAGGGCTCAAGTAAAGAGACGGAATTGGATGAGAAGGGAAGGAAGAGAGCGAAGGCTGAGGGTTGGGGTTGTACGTGTGGGGCGTGTGGTGCGGGTGCGCGGGGTCGGGAGTCTGAGGCGCGTGTTGGTGGTGTATTGTGTGGTGCACCGCATGCTGCTGCTGTTGTTGTTGTTGTAAATATTGTTGATGATGCTGTTGGTGTCGGTGTTGGTGCTGCATCCCTTGATGTTGATGTTGTTGATGTTGTTGATGTTGAGGGGAGAATGGATTATTAAGTGAAGTACTATTATTACTATTAGTAGCACTATTAGTAGCACTATTAGTAGCACTATTAGTAGCACTATTAGTAGCACTATTAGTAGCACTATTAGTAGCACTATTAGTAGCACTATTAGTAGCACTATTAGTAGCACTATTAGTAGCACTATTAGTAGCACTATTATTAGCACTATTATTAGCACTAGTAGTAGCACTATGATGGTTCATTTGGTCGTTCCCTTCTTCAATGCTGCTCAATTAATATATATTTTAGATATAATATATATTATATCTGCTATCATACAATAATTATAATCAAAGTAAGAAGAAGGAACCCTTACTACGATGGCTACGCTACAATGAGTGCTACAATGGAGTGCCGTCCGTTAAGGAGCTGACGCTTTGAGCCTCGCCTCGCCTCGCCTCGCCTCGTACAGTACTAACGTGTGATAGCACCGTGTGATAGCACTATGTGGTAGCACTGTGTGGTAGCACTGTGTGGTAGCAGTTTACGTAGCGGTCGGTTTGTTCTGGTGTTGAAATGAGCTTTACGACGGAACGAACCCACGATACTTCTCCTAATTGAGCGACAATTAGAGACTATTAACGTGCCTTTAGATATAATCTAACGATATCGAAGAGATCTAGATCCTAGCAGCAGCAACGCCTCAATTATTTTTAATGCGATGACGCACAGGAGACGCACAGGAGACGCACAAAGAGGATATGGACAGTTCCAAAGAATTGGCTGGGAAAGAAATCATAAGACAAACTTCTCCTTAAAAAGGATTTCCGATTAAAGTGAGTTGATTTATCGTGGTAATAGTAGTAGTACCAGCGAATAATGCAGATAATAATATCTACCAGTGTTTATATGTGTCAATAAAACAGCCTTCATCCAACGACCATTCTTCATCCTTCCTCTAGATGATTACTGAAGTGCAAAACATTCGTCTCTACGTCACTTTTATTAAAATAATATCTACTTTAGACAAATACTACAACTATACATTTTATTAGCTCACGTAATATTTGAATAAAAATTAACTACAAACGAAATATCAGCAAAATATCAGTTCATGAATCGAGCCTCTAATCTCGCCCCTATATTCTCATACTTTACTACACTATAATGCGCCTCAAAAACGGCCTTCTAACTCATATTATAACACTCATCATAACACTCATCATAACACTCGTCACTTCTCCCTCAACTCTAGCACTAGTACCCTAGACAAGTACCCTAGACTAGTACCCTAGCACTAGTACCCTAGACTAGTACGTTGATATGCCTAAGGCCAAGAAAACTCGTAAATTTGCCGTCGCAAAAAAGGTTATATCCCCCAAAGATGGTCGTGTAAAATCCAACCAGATAAAGCAGAAGCAGAAACAGAAAGAACAAGAAGAAGCCGAAGGTCAGTGCCGTAACATGACGTGCGTCAATTATGCGGTCCACATCATATAAACACATCACCCTAACAAATCCCTAAACCCTCCCCCCTCCCCCCTCCCCCAGCCCCCCGTCAAATCGTCCAATCCTCCACCTCCCTCTTCTTCTCCTACAACGCCTCCCTCGGTCCCCCCTACACAATCCTAATCGACACTAACTTCCTGAACTTCTCAATAAAGAATAAACTCGACGTAATCCGTTCAATGATGGACTGTCTATTAGCGAAATGTACTCCTGCGATTACTGATTGTGTCATGGGTGAGTTGGAGAAGTTAGGGACGAAATATAGATTGGCGCTTAGTTTAGCGAAGGATGAAAGGTTTATTAGGATACCGTGTAATTGTAAAGGGTGTTATGCTGATGATTGTATCGGTGAGTTTTTTTTGGACGATATGAAAGAATGGTTTTAAGGGAATGTTAACTAACAATTAATCGAACACCAACATCACAAAATGTTGTTTTCATGTTTAAAGTCAATCAAGTTACACAATGGAAATGCTTCATTGTCGCGACGTGCGATAAAGAACTGAGGAGGAGAATCAGGAAAATACCGGGTGTACCGTGCATGTATATTTCGGGGAGGAAGTATACGGTGGAGAGAATGCCGGAGGCTTTTGGGGCGCCGAGGTAGGGGGATAAAGGGAATGAGAGGGGGTTGTTGGATTGGGAAATTGATTTTTTTTTGAGGTGTTTTTTGGGACGTTTTTGCCAAGTTCCTTCATTTCTTTCAGACACGATCGCACTCACTCAGTCTTTGCCTTAGCCCCAATGTCGGAGCGAGTCACGCCACTGATAGGTTTTCCAGTGAAATGACATTTATAGCTTGTTAATATATACGATAGCCTACGCCTTCATAATTGCTCCTAGAAATCGTTCACATCTTCACACACACTCCGACACACGTCAAATACACACGTTACACCCTAAACGTTAAACCCTAAACTCTCCTCCCTTCACATTTCTCCCTCCAAGACACTCAAATGACGAGTTTCATAAACTCCCTCTCCCCGTGGATATGCGGAGCCGCCGTCCGCTCAATCTCCTACTGTGACACTCCAAATCCCCCTATCGCCCTCGACAAACGCGGCCCTAAACTCGTTCAAGTCTTAGACTTAACAGGAGTAGCGCCATACGATTTGACGAGTGAGAGCCCGAGTCCGATTAGGAGGATGCTTGTTACGGATGGGAAGACCAATGCGGAGGTATTTTTGACGCCGGAGTGTGCGAAAAAATTGGAAGGTAATCTTAGGGAAATGCAGGATGGGAAGGTGAGATATATTATATATTTTATATCGTCCAAAACCCCCCGATTCTAACCCCCATTTCCAATCCCTCACCCCCCTCACCCCCTCACCCCCCTCTCAGGACACAACCTTGAACTGCTCCCGTTTCAAAGGTTCCATCCTCAAGCTTTCCTCCTGGTCGATCTCCACTGTAGTCCTCTGCACTGGGAAGCGTTTTAAATCCATATGCGTAAACGGGACGCAAGCCTCCGACGGAGAACCGTTGCTTTTCGACGGACTCACACGTCAAGGTGAGAGAGTAAAACAAACACGGCAAACCCCGACGACAACAAACCGCCAACCTTATTCTTACGATATTCATCCTTCAAAACCCCCTCCCCCTTCACTCTCCTTAATCTTTCATCTCCCAGCCCTCGCCCCTCTCTGTCTAATGTCCTCCTCCGTAGAATACATGGGCGGCGAAGGCGCCGGTCTCGTCCAAGACGTCGCCGTCCAATTAAACGCCTCCGTAGAAGTCAAGGTTTTGTTCTCGAAATTTCAGATGAGCCATAGGGATTTATTCGGGAGGTTGAGGAAGTATGATGAATATTGTAGGGTGGTTAGACCGGAGGGGGACGCGGGGATTAGAGACGCCAGCGGGAGGGTGCTCAAGACTCAGGGGATTCCGATGAAGGAGAGTAAGGAGGGGAGTAGCAGTGAGGAGGATGAAGAGGACGATGAAGATGAGGATGAGAGCGAGGAGGTGAGTGACGAAGAATTTTTTACACCCCTTCCAAAACATCCCCCCGATCACAGTCGACGAAGACTCACGTAATTTCTGACACCCTCCCCTTCCCCTTTCACCGTTTTAGAGCGGAGAGGATTCGAGCTCTTCCTCCGATGAAGTCGAAGTTCCTAACTCCTCGGACGTCGAAGTCTCAGACGACAACATCGCAGCGACGCAGGGGCAGGAGCCTCTGGACATCGACGCTATGATGTCATCCTCTTCCGACGACGACTCTGAGGAAGACGACGAGGAAGATGAAGACGACGAAGACGACGAAGACGACGAGGAAGACGACGAGGAAGATGATGGCGAAGCGCCAGAGTCCCCGATGAAGCGGGCGGTGAATGACACACCAGATTCGTCAGAAGTGCAGAAACTGAAGGTGAGAAAGGGCAACCCCGTCTACGGGATGGCCGACGGCTGGGCTGCAGAAGAACGCCGACCTGTTTTCTACATAATATAATGCAACGTTCCTCACAGCCCTCGCTCCGCTCGTCGCCCCGCTTGTCGCAGCAATCCTTGTCGGACCAGTCTGACCTCGTCGAGGTTGACGACGACGATTCCCTCTCCCCTAAGAAAAAACTCCCCACCTCAAAATCAGTCTCAACTAAAGCCAAAGCCAAAGCTAAAGCTAAATCTAAAACTAAAGCCAAAGTCAAAGCTGAGCTTGCAAGTCAGAAAACACCCACGCCTCAGTCACCCATCACTCAGACTCAGAAAGGCCCCACCCCACCAACGTCTAGCCTCGACTCCTCCCAGACCGCCCTAAAAACCGTAGACGCCGACTCAGAGGACAACTCCGCCCCCGTGAACGCCCAGGCCTTCTCTCCTGAAAACCCACTTCCCGCCACCCAGGCCCCCGACCCCTCCTCTCCGATGTTCCAGACCCAAGCGCCTGAACCGATGGATCTCATGGGCAGCGCTCGTAGCTCCGACTCCGACTCCGACTCCTCCGACAAAGTCACCCCCCCAACCCCCGCCGGCGAGCAAGTCGCTCCCACCCTCCTATCCCAGAGCCTCAGCACCAAGCCTAGCCTCAGCCAGTCTAGCAGCATCAACGACGGCGGAAAGATTGACCTCTCAAGCTTCCCTCAAAATCGCACCCCCCTCCCTACCCTCTGGCAGCAGAGCCAGAGCCAGTCCCAAAGCGTGGCGCAGACTCAGCCGCAGACTCAGACGAGGATCATCAGATCGCCGGAGATGACTAACACTACTACTGCTACTACTCCTACTACTTCCAACACGAAGCCCAGGAAGCTCCTCGAAGATCCCCAGTCCCAGGTGAGAGCCGTGTTGCCTCCGTTCGCTCCGTCCGCGTTCGTTATTCTAATTCGTCGATCCGCTCCTCGGCTATATCCTCGGGGCTCTCTTCGCTCACCGCAGCTCGAGCCCCAACCTCAAGCCCCCAACAAGTACTACGGCGTCAGGGTTGGGGAGGGTGCTCCCGTGGTCGTGAACTCGTGGAAGGACTGCGAGCCTCTAGTGATCGGCTTCAAGAGCTCAAAGTACAAGTCATTCGACACTGAGGCCTTGGCGAAGGAATACGCGTTCGCCGAGGGCGGGGTCGAAACGTCAAAGGCCGAACAGAAGCCCGCTCAGAATTCGGGAAAGGGCCTCCACAGGCAGGGAGCTGAAAACGCGGAGGCGGCGAGGAAGGTCGTCTGCAACGCGGGAAATATCAGAAATGTCAAGGGAAACGACAAGAAGAGGAAGAGGGTTAAGCGCAAGCAAATGTTCAATGTGAAGAACTGGATGAAGGAGAACATTGTTGATCCACAGGAAACGGCGATGGAGGCTGAGCTGTAGGAGCTGTAGGTAGCGGGGGTGAAAAAAATAACGTCGGTGAAGAATGAATGAATGTAGAGACTACACAACGAACGGAACATTATTTTTGCATTAAAAAAATCCTTTTGAGGTTTCACCATTTCTATTTTCAAACCGAATTCGGAGCAGTGAGGACACCCCAGATTCACGCTTATTTCCGAAAATCTTCCAGTGACAACAGCAAATCTCATAAAATGTCACGATCAGCTTCCCCAACGCTCATCTCGGCCCTCCTCAATGATACAGGCGGCAGTAAAATGTCAACGTCGAGCATCTCGCTATGCTCAACAACAATCTTATCTGATTCCTCCGAAGGGAGTGACCTTGGATCCCTCTCATGTTTCGAAGAAAGCCTAGCCAAGACTCACCCCCCGAAGCCCGTACACCCCCTGGCCACCGACGCCGCAGTATCTTCCTCCATCCTCGACTCCCCTCTCCTTCAATTCGCGATTGAAGGTTTGCTGACCTCACAGATTTCAACATTCGCTTGCTTCCGATTCTCACCAATTCAGAAATTCATCATTGTAATGTACCAGATTGGGAAGCAAATTCATAGCCGGAGCATAGACTACGAGGACGAGAACTCCGACTACTACGACGACCAACCGGTAAGTTCCTTCCTCCCTTGCCCCAATTTAATTGATCACTCCTCTAACTCCACATCGAGGCAGGGAGAAAATTTGTTGTGGACTAATCCGTGGCTGCACTCTGTCATACTCACTTTCTCCTCCCTAATTCCTCTGTATCTACCCCCAAACCAGTCTTTCCTCATAAGCTTTCTCTTCCTCTACACGCAGCAAAACCAGCAGAACACGGCGACATCTCACACGAGATGCGCTCGAAAAGCACTTCAAACGCTGGCTCCCTGCGCTCTCCTCTTCCTTCTAGGAGAGACAATTGCAGCAATTTAAAATTATTGTTGAGCCAAAAATCTTTACATTACAAACTCAATCTACACTTTTTTTAAATTTTAACCTTCGCCGCCTTCATTAGCGACTTCATCTTCTGCTCCTTGTATATCGCCATCTTCGTCGTCGCTTCGGCTTCAACACTCTTCAGCTGCCTGACGAAACTGATTAGCCCGCCGCCCTCCAAATCCGCATCGAACCCATCCAGATCATTCAAGTTCACCTCGTTGTACGCCGCCGGGTTGCCTATGTTCGCCTTGATGAACTGGAAGCCCCCGGCGAGCTTCTCCATGCTCTCGGCGGCGTGATCTCCGACGGCGATCATTCCGAGCGAGCCGGCAGCCAGAGAATCAAATAGGAGGAACATGAGGCCGGACAGAGTCTCCAAGTCGAACGAGACCGCCTGCATGCGGCAGAGCTTGAAGAAACTTCCGTACTGAACCGAAGAGAGGCTCGGGTTGTACATGGCGTCAATTGCGGCGTAGCTCCTGCTGAGGGCCTTCTTCTTGTTGTTTTCGCCGCATAAAAACCGCATCAGGTTGTGGATCCCGGCCGAGTTGGTGGCGTAGGGTTCTATCGAGCTCCCGATCATCCTCAAGCCAGTTCCGTGCGCATTGTACGCGATGAAGTTCAACGTGAAGTGGCCGACGAATCCGTGCCCCTTCAATTCCGTTGCGACGGCGTTCGCCGCCCCAACCAAAGCTTTTTGCGGGACCGACTTCATGGGATACACGGACCCCTGGGTTTTGCTCTCGTCGTCCACCAACACATCAACACAACTCTCGATGCGAACGTCGCCGTTGGGCGTTATCAGCATGTTGACGGAAGGACGGCCTACCACACCAATAGGTTCGGCTTCGATAACGCCGCCCATGCGCATGAAGTGAGAGAGGAACTGCCTGAAGGAGGAGAACATCTCGCGGCCCAGGCAAACACCCTTCAACGGAAGGAACTTGCGCAGGTCCTTCAACACCTTCGCTCGGGCTAGGAGCTGAACGTCAGGAAGGTGCCAGCACGTTGTGTCACCCTTGTGGATGTTGAAGAGAGTCTCGCGCTCCTTGAGCAAAGCATTATAGCACCCGAGGTGTTTTACGTCGAAGTAGGCGCTGCCGACGTTGTTGTAGTCAACGTCTATTTTGAACATCCAGCGCTTCACGTCCAGGTTCGAGGAGATCAATTTGCAAAGGGCCACGACGAAGTCCTCCTCGTCGTAAATGTCGTGGGCGCCCACAGGCACCGACACGTCGGCCGCCATGAAGCACCTTTTGGCCCCACTTCGAGTTGCAAAGCGTTGGAAAGTCTCCAGCTTCGGAGCCAAGACGGGAATGGACAGGGAAAGCGCCACCTTCTTCTCCTGCCAGCCCTGGTACCCGGGCATTAGGTAGCCCTTCTTCCCCCGGAGCATCTGGCGGATGCGGTGCAGCGCGTGCGGCGAGTACTGCAGGATAGCGGAGAGGGGAAAATGGGAGGGGAAGATGTCGACGTTCTCCGGCACGACGACGGAGAACCTGGTGTGGGGCGCTTCCACGCCGCCGACCTCAAGGATCTTTTTGTAGTAGTCCACGATCTCGTCGTCCATCGGAAACGGAGCGACGTAAATGACTTCCACATTAGATCTCTTGACATCTGTGAGACGGTGAAGCTGCAGATTTTGGCTGACCGGGAAGCGAGGAATGCCAAGCCTCAAGTACTCCTCGAGGCTCAAACTGGGAACGTGAACTATAACACAAGGTGGCGCATCCTCGCCGTCGACCGACTCGTCGAAGACCCGGCCCCAGTCCTTCCCGAAATCTTCTCCCAGCTTCTCCCAAGCCTTCGCCTGCTCGGCCCTGCGGATCACCAGCATTGCGCGGACTCGCCACTCCGCGCTGCAGCGCCTCCAGCTCGTCTGAACGATGCACGCTGCCCTCCGCCTCCGGATCTCGTTCTGGTACCACGCGACCTTGAGGCACATGCGCACCCAAGTCTGAATACGTATCGCGCAGTTCCTGTAAAATGTCTTCGTCCCGCGCGTCCCGAACTTGATGGTGTCGCTGGACTGACTATTGATAATGGGCAGGACTTGGTCCTTATTGGATATGCACTCTAGCAGGTCTTCTTCGGTGATGGCAGGGGCGTCGCAGGCCGCGAGTTCGGCACACTTCGCTCCATCCACTACGACCAGCTGTATTTGGTAGTCCCGGGCCAGCGTCTCGAGGAGATTTATGCAGCCCAAGACCGACCCCCAGAAAGTGTCGTACTTGCGCTTGAAGGAGGAGAACTCGGGCGTGTTCGTCACGGTCGAGCCCTTCCAAATAATGAAGTTATGCAGCGAGTACTGGTCGAGCATGTCCAGGTAATTTCTGATCTGTTCGATCTGCGACGAACGAGTCGAGGGGTCGAGTAGCGAGTTAGTATAGTTAGGAGCGGAGCGGCATGTGGTATTGTTAACACGAGCAAGGAAAACATCGACGCATTCTTACCTCCTGCTGGAGCGGGTTCCCCGCCCCCTCGTCCTTCGGCAATCTCGAAGTAGTGCTCTTCGTCGCCAGCGTCTGCTGCTGCGACTCGTCTATCGACACCTGCTCCGAGATGTCGACGGTGTTCAACTGCGTCTGCCTCTCGCGTTCCCTAGTCCTGTTACCGTACACTGTGTTCAAAAACCCGCTGCTGCCCCCCACTTCCAAAGCCTTCGTGTCGTAGCGCACGCTCGCCGGGTTGTACGAAGAGTTCGACGTGAACGTCGAATTATTGGCCCCCGTCAAGCGAGTCTTCGAAGGCTCGAACTTGGTGGAGTAAGCAGCGTTGGTCTGCCTCATGTGGATAGCGTACTCCTGTTCGTTCAAGGTCAGCGCCGCGGCGCCGGAGCCGTGCATTCCCTTATTGATCTTCATGTTGAGGAAGTCGATCCGGGCCTCGCTCGCTTTTGTCGCCCCTTTCTTTCGTCGAGTGCGATTTCTCCTACTGCTTGTCGTTGCTGTGCGTGTAAGTGCGTGAGTATGTTAGTGTGCGTTGTTGTGTGCGAGCGTGGCAAGTTATAGCTGAAGGATCAACCAGCAATTTTCGCTCCTATTCTCCTCTCCTTTCCTCTCCTCTCCTTTCCTCTCCTCCATCTCACCTCCTGCTCCGATCAGAGATGTTTTAGGCATAGGCACAGCCATGACCGGAGGTAACGTCGGAACCTCCTCCGTTGCGTACAGCAGGGATGGATCAGGCATAGCAGCCCCAGGCTTGGGACGGGGCGAGCGGGGGGAACCGGAGGCAGGAGGAGCTGGAGCAAACACCATGGTCGAGTGCTAGGGGTTGGAGAATGAATGTAAAGAAGGAGTTGAATCAGAGGAGGGCGACGAAAGGCAAGGAGGGAAGTGGAGCTATATGTATCTGGAGCTATATGTATAGATTCGGGTTCGATCGTTCGATCACAATTCGTTTGTCCTATTTGTTTTCGTCCAGGACAACTTCTCAGCCGCCCTCAGCGGTTGAGCCACTCCCGTCTCAACCCCAGACCATCCAAAGATGTAAGTTCCCGAGAATGTCCATCAGCCTCGCCTGCCTGCTCATTCCAGCTTCCCCAATTTGTAATTTACCGTCCTCCGCAATCGCGTCTAACCTTTGTAATCCATTTCTAACCCCACCCCACCCGCCCCCCAACCCCCCACACCAACCTCGCCCTGTAAAATCCTCCAGGCCTTCGACGAACGTCAACGCTGGCCTGAAGCGCCGCACCATGGTTAAACCCATCGTCGGACAATGCAGGGCCCCTACTTACAACATCCCGGCATCAGGTAAGTCATGTCCCGACCCCCGTTGTTCCGATCCTAGAAGTCACCCTGTCTCACTTGCCCCCACCTCCTACGTTCCCCAGATTTCACGTACGGAATGAAGTCCGTCAAGAACGGTGAGTCCGCCGGGCAAGTGGTGTCCTCCTGGAACGTGAGCAAGCAGAGCAAGGCCCAGACCACCATGCAGAGCTTCCCCGCAACCAACAGGGAGGCCCTCTCCAAGGGCCTCCTCACCGCCAAGGAGCAGCGCGTCTACGCCAAGGAGAACCCCGTGATGAAGACGAAGCCCACCGGCTCATCCTCTCCCAAGAAGAAGCTCCAATTGAAACCCGACCAGATCTACGGCATCTGCTCCGAGATGTCCGCCCCAGGACACATGTCGCTTGTCATGTCGGCTCCCGACGACGGCCCGGAGAGGGACTACCCAGTATACTCCCAGGCGACCAAGGGAAAGCTCCCCCTCCCCAGGCCCACCAAGAGCTCGGTGCTCGCAGCACAAAAGAACACGGAGCCGGAGGCCGTCGCGCCAGAATTCAAGATGAAGAAATTCCAGAACGTGAAGGCCAAGGTCGTTATGGGTTAGGTTTAGAAGAGGATTTTTAGAGGGTCGGGGGAGGAATCTGTACATTAAATGAATTTGAAAACTAGCGCCTTTCTTTGATCGAAAAAAAACTTCATTCTCAATTCTCCTCATTTCTTCTCATTTCTTCATTCGCTTCGCTTTGACTAAGTAAAATCTTGGAACGCTCAGCGGCGCTACAACAGGATTAAGTAAGCCCTACTCCCCCCCCCCCCCCCCCCCCCC